>NW_004624772.1:16912695-16928757 GCF_000247695.1 Heterocephalus glaber
TCACCCTTTCCATTTCTAATTGCATGGATTTGGGCCTTTTCTTTCCTTTTTCTGATAAGGTTGGCTAAGGGTTTGTCAATTTTGTTTATTCTTTTGAAGAACCAATTCTTGGCTTCGTTAATTTTTTGTATTGTTCTCTTAGTCTCCATTGCATTGACTTCTGCTCTGATCTTTAAAATTTCCTCCCTTGTATGACCTTTGGGTTTGTCCTGCTCTTCTCTTTCTAGAAGCTTGAGATTCAGCATCAAGTTATTTAATTGGGCTTGCTCTGTTTTCTTCATGTGAGTATTAATTGCTTTGAATTCCCCTCATAAGACTGCTTTCATTGTGTCCCATAGATTCTGATATGTTGTATTGGCATTGTCATTTAACTGTAGAAACTGTCTGATTTCTTCTTTACTTTCCTCTGTGACCTATTGATTATTCAGAAGTGTGTTGTTCAATTTCCATGTGTTTATGTAATTTTTGCAGTTTCTTTTGCTATTGATCTCCAATTTCATCGCACTATGGTCTGATAATATACAGGAGATAACTTCAATTCCTTTGCACTTACTTAAACATGTTTTATGAGTATGTGGTCTATTATGGAAAACAACCCATGCACAGCTGAAAAGAAGGTGTATTCTGATTTTGTGGGGTGGAACACTCTGTAAACATCTGTTAAATTCATTTGTTCAAGAGTTTGAGTTCAAGTATTCTGTAATTTTCTGTCTAGTTGATCTATTTGTGACAGTGGGGTATTGAGGTCCCTCACTACTATTGTATTAGTGCTTATTTGTTTTTCATGTCTGTTAGTATTTGTTTTAATTTAATTGGGTCCACTAGTGTTTGGTGCATATATATTTATGATTGCCATCTCTTCCTGTTGGACTGTTCCCTTTAGAAGGATGTAGTGTCCTTCTTTGTCTCTCTTCGTCAGTGTTGGTTTGAAATCCACTTCATCTGAAAAGAGGATAGCTAATTCTGCCTTTGGGGGGGTTCCTGTCACATGGAATATTGTTTTCCACTCTTTAACTTTCCATCTATGAGTTTCTTTTTGAATTAAGTGTGTTTCTTGTATGCAGCATATTGTTGGATCTTGCTTCTTGACCCACTCTGCCAGTCTTATTTCTTTTGATTGGTGAATTGAGACCATTAACATTTATGGTCATAACTGATATATATTGACTTATCCTTGTCATGACTTTTTGTTTTTGTTGGATTCTCCCCCTTTGTGTTTAATTTCTTGTTGTGCCTGATTCTGCTGGGCTTCCTTGGGTTGTGATCCTCATTGTCTTTTCCTAGGATATTGCCTAAAATCTTTTGGAGTGTTGGTTTGGTATTCATGAAGTTCCTAAGGTGCTCTTTGTCATGAAAGTATCTTATTTCTCCATCAGTTTTGAAAGATAGTTTTGCAGGGTACATCAATCTGGGTTGGAGGCTGTTTTCCTTTAGGGCTTGGAATATGTCACTCTAAGCTCTTCTTGTCTTGAGGGTTTGCATTGAGAAGTCTGCTGTGATTCTGATAGGCTTTCCTTCGTATGTGATTTGTTTCTTTTCTCTAACTGCTTGTAGAATTTTGTTCTTCTGTTGGGTTTCTGGAATCACTTTTGTTTTTACCTTTTGGAGAGATTTATTGCTACAATTCATAATATCCATTTGCAGACAAGTTATGTTCTTGCTGATCTGTGACAGTCAGACCCTTATAGCAGTATGATTTATTTTTAGATACTGGTGTTGGAAAAATTACCACAAACTTAAAAGTTATTATCCTATATGGGAAGTAAAATGTTCATGGAAAGAAAATAAAATTTAATGTAAGCCATAATATTGACTCCAACATGAAAGCAACTAGGTAAAATTATGTACTTAATTATGTTGGGATATATGCAGGTGTTTTGTCAGGATATGAAAATCACAATTTTGCTAATATACATGTGTGAAAACAATTGACTTTTCTCAAAAACACTTTCACAAGCTTCTCTCCATCAAATATAATATAACATCAAATACAAAAATATCTTGTTACACAGAATATGGAGTGTATATACCTATAAAATTCAAATCAAAGCTAGTAGGAAATCTCAACAAAAGCAATTATCAAAATTTACTTTTTCTTGGTCTATTCCTCCCAATTGTAAAAACAAAACAAAATATCACATAAATACTAACCCTACTTTGAAGTAAAAAATACACTTCAATTCACCTTGTTTAATTAGGAAAAATTATATGTTAAGTTCAAAGACATTGGCATACACCAAAACATATAATTATGTCAACTCAATTTTTTTACATACTAAAGACCATAGTTACATTGATCAGATATTTACAAGTAATTTACTCAAAAACACAGAATGAATACACTTTAGGCTATATCCATCTGGGAGTATATCTTCTAGAAATTTAATGAAGAAATATTGACATCAACATTTTCATATTATTTCTACAGCTCTCCATTACATGAGTAATTTTCACAGAATTTTCAACACATATAGGTTTCTATATATACATACGTAGGATTTCTTCACCATGTGACTTCATTCATGTATTTAATAATATCCATTGTATGCTGAATGCTTTCTTACATTGCTTACATAGGCTTTCTCCCCAGGGACACCTTGTTCATGTGAGTGACACTGTATCGGAGGAACTTTATCACACATTTCTTACATAGTTACTCCCCAATGTGAATTTTGTGTACAAAATGGAGAGATTGCATGAAATCTTTTACCAAACTGCCTACGTACATAGTTTCCCCAATGTGCCTTCTTTCATATATTTGATGGCACTTTTGCGTACTGAGTGCTTTCCCACTTTACTTACATAGATACAGTTTCTTTCCAGTGCAAATTTCTTCATGTGTTTGACCAGTACTCCATTGGCTGAAGATTTCCCACATTACTGATATACATAGTTTCTCTTCACTATGACTTCTTTCATGTATGGAATCTTAACTATTATATGTCTATGTGTAGATTTTTTTTGACCAAGCCTAGTTAGAGTCCTATAGACCTCACTTATCTGTGTGTCAAGTTCTTTTCCCCTGCTTGGGAAGTTTTCTGCCAACACTTCTGTGAACAGTTTTTTATGTCATCTGCACTCTCTCCTGTTCATTCATTGACTCCAATCAGTCTTATGTTATTCTTCTTTGCATCATCTAGCAGCTGCTGGATTGATTTCTCATGGTCCCTTACTATTGTAAAGAAATTCTTCTTTTCCTGGTCACTATTTTCAATCTTATCTCCTATATCTGAAATTCTGTCATCACATTGGCTCATTCTGCTGCGTAAACTTTCAGTGGAGTTTTTAATCTCATGGAAATCTATTTGCATCTGTTTTATGGATTCCATTTGTTTCCTATGTTGCAATTCCATCATGTTCCTCAGCTCCTCTATTTTTTTATCTGTGTCCTCTCTAGATTTATTAATCATGTCTTGCACTATGGGAACAATCTCTGCTGTTGTCTGAGAAATTATTTCTCATTTCATTATTTCCAGATCCTGGTTTTTTGCCAGTTCAGGGAGTCCAGGTGGTTGAGTATCAGACTGTTCCATCTTGTTTCCCTTTGGAGTTGCTTTAGGTGATCTGGAAGTCTGGTTTTGAGACTTGTTTATGTGTGTTCTCATTTCAAGGTGGGGGTGCTGCTGGGCCCCCGAGGCTCTGCTCCTCTGCACTGGGGGCAGTAGTATGTCAGCCCAAAAGGCTCAGCTGCTTGGTGCTGGGGCCCTCTGCTCCTCTGCACTGGGGGAGGTGGTACAGCAGCCCAAAAGGCTCAGCTCCCCAGGATCTTGATGGGAGAACTTTGTCCAAGTTGACACTGGGCCCTGGCAAATCTGTACATATTTTCTTGCATGAATATACCAAAGACTTGCTTAAAGAATGCTGTAAGTCTTTAGGACTCATTCCAGATGAAAATTCATATTCATGTTGTAAAAAAATATGTTATCTCATAGAAACATAAAGTAGAATGGTGATTGCCAGGGCCTCAGAAGAAGGGGAAAAGAAAAATTATTCAATGGCTATAAAGTTTCTATTTTATTAGATGAAAAATTTATGGAAATTGCTTGTAAAACAATGGGAATATACTTAATATTGAACCACACATTAAATGTCATGTAAATTTTATGTTATGTGTATTTATCACAATTTCTTTTAAAGAAAGAGATTATTTGTTTTAGCATTCCTGGTACTTCATCAACAGGCTTCTGGTATTACCAGAGAAAATAATTAAAATAGCTACCATTTACTGATTATTTCCTATATGCTATGTGGTTGTAAATTAATTTTTGCTATTATTTCTGTCAACAGGTTTTTTTATGCTACTGATTTTTCACTAATTCTAATTAGATTAGCCTTCTTTGCATCATCTAGCAGCTGTTGGGTGCATTTTTCATGGTCTTTTACTGTTTTTAAGGTATCTCTGAGTATATGGTCACCAGGGTCAATCCTATTTTCCAGTTCTGACCCTCTGTCCTCACATTGGTCCCTTGGGTTGACCATACATTCAATAGAATTTTTAACCTTCTGGATTTCTGCTTGGTATCTTTTCAAGGACTCCAGTTCTTTGCTAAATTGGTCATTCATGTTTTGTATAATTTTGTTTAGCTTCGCTAGCTTTTTATCAGTGTCTTCTATAAAGTCACTGATCATTTTGCTTATTAAGTCTATTATCTCCTCTTTTATCATGTCAAATAACTCAGTTTTATGCTTTTTTATTTCCTCTTTATCATTCCCGTCAATCAGTTTTGAGGGAGTTGGGAGTTTGGGGAGGCATTTTGTTGCCATATCTTTTCATGTTTCTATCATGTGTGTGTGCATCCTCATGCAAGCATGTTTAGGTTTGGGGGTCAATTATATTGGAAAGATTTTGTTGCTAGTATGGAGATCTCTTTTGTTAGTCTCTGCTTTTCAATGATACAATCCTGGCATGCCTAACTGTAGGCCTCTGCCTCTCCCTCTGTCCCCAGATCCAACCTCTTTCATTAAATTGGGAGGGGAGAGTGCAGTATAATTCACTCAACACCTAATTCTGTGGCAATGGGTCATAGTACTGTTAATGACACAAAGACAATCCAGATATTGGCATGCAGATAAAAGCAATTAATAACAACAACTGTGTCACCCTGCCAATAACAACAAAATTAGCAACAAACAAAGATAAACTGGATATTAACATACCATAAAAGCCAATAATATACCATTCTTAACCATAGAAAATAGATCTATAATTATAGTATAAACACAAAGACAAACCAAATAATGACATACAGTAAATATCTTCTAAATGTAACAGCTGGACCTGAACTAACAATAGAGAAGAACTCAATGGTAATAGCATACTGTTAACTGTCCAAAGATTCATAAAGCTTAATGGTAACATTAGTAAGAACAGAGGAGGGTAGGGAATGGGAAAATTAAAAAAGTAAAATTTTAAAAATAAAGATGAGAAGGAGGAGAAAAAGGATTCTATTAAGGGGTAAAAGGAAATTAATGTGATTAGGTAAAATAACAGAAAATAAGAAAATATAGACAGTAAAATAAAGGAAAAATAAGAAAAGAGAAAAGAAAAAAAAGGGAAAACCCAAACCTGAAAGAAACAATGGAGAAAAAGAAAGAGAAAGAAAGAAAGGAAGGAAGAAAGGAAGGAAGGAAGAGAGAGAGATTCTTCTAAGATTTTGTGTGTGAATACTGGATCCTGCCTTGCCTTTCCCCCTGGGCATGAGTGGTCAGTAGTGTTCAACCTAAGGCTGTAGTAACTCCAGCAGCTCCCACTTGCTGCAGCCCAAGTCTCTGGCTAGCTCTATGGACTTTGGGTTTGTACAGCACCCTCCAGCCCACCCCAGAGGCCACTCTGGCCATACACCTCATGCCATGGCAACTGTTCAAGCTGAGGTGTGTCTTTGTTCACACTGGTAGATGCAGAAAGCAAACAGACCACTGATCTCTGTGCCTGATTGAGGCAGTGTGCTGGGGGGTTCAAGGAGACCACTGGACTTAATGCCAGCACTTGCAGACCCAGCCACCTGTGAAAGTCACACACACTGGGTCTGGCTTCTCACCATGGATGGCAGGGCCCCCATATCCTTCCTGGCTGAACTTAAACTTCTCATGGGGTCCATGTCCACCCCACTCCCACTTTGCAACTGTTTTGCATGGCCATTTCCTACCCAGTCCTGTGGCAGGGTGACACCAGAAACTCTGGAGGATAGCTGCTCTGCAGTTGCTCTATGGCTCAGTCCCGAACAATTAACTTCTTCCCAAGATGACTTCTGATCAGATCTTCTCAGATATGACAAGTGCTCCACTGGATTTCCTCCCCAACTCCATCTTGCCTTGCAGAAAGAATTATTTTCAGAGTAAAACACCCTACTATTTTTGCAGTTACCTATAGTTGTGAGCTTCTCTTGAGGCTAGTGCTACTGGCTTGGTTTGCTGTCTTCTTGGAGCCACCATCCCCCTTCCAGCCTGCTTGGCACCAGTGGAGGCAGATACTCTTCTCTAGAAACTGGAGTGAGCCTTCCAGACTGCCTCACTCTTTTCTCTGCATTGAGCTCCATCTCCTCAGCTTCTCCACAGTTTCTAGTCTTCCCATCAGCTCACTCCCAAATCCTGGAGATTCACCTTTTTCTTTCTGTTCACTAAATTATTAGCTTCCAGGTGTCTCAACTCCAGGTCCCAGAGAGGCCACATTTCACTGCTCATCTGTACTCCACCATCTTGAATCCTTTAAAAGAGTCTTGCGGTAAACCCAAAAATAACAGAGGAGACTAAAGTAAGGACACTGGAAGAAATTTTATCCTCTGATACCACAGCCATAGCAAATATTAAACACAGCCTTACTGTTGACCAGAAAAACATAAAACTTTACCCTAAAAGCCATGGTAATTTTCTTTTTTTTTTTCTTAAATTCTTTTATTGGTACATTTTAGGTATACAATACGTTTACATTTATCACTGGGTGCTTGTAACTGTACATGATGTATCTTGGTTCTTATTTTTTTCCCCATTACCTGTGAGCCCTTCACCCCCTCCACCCTTTCCTATTTACATAGACCTCATTTCCATTTTTTTTCTTTTCCCATAATTTTTCCTTTCCCTTCTTTCCTTTCCCCTTCCCCTCCAACCACCCCTACCCCTTTGGGCCTTTTCTTCCTATTTCAAATTATCAATTATTCATTTTAATCATTTTAATCCTTATTCACACTTTCAGTTTCTCACACTGGAGAAACTATTCAGCATTTACACATGTGTGTCCTCTTTATTTCACTTAAGAGGATGGTCTCAATATACATCCATTTAGCTATAAATGTCTCTAGTTTCTCATTCTTTATGGCTGAGTAGTACTCCATTTAATAAAAACCCCACATCTTCTTTATCCAGTTTCTAGTCAATGAGCACTGGGGCTGTTTCCAAGCTTTAGCTATTACAAACTGTGACACTATAAACATAGATCCACATATATCACTGTGGTATGATTCTTTTAATTCTTTTGGGAAGATCTCCAGCAGGGGAATAGCTGGGTCAAATGGGACCTCTAGTCCTAGTTCTCTGAGGTATCTCCATACTGATTTCCACAGTGGTTGCACCAGTCTGAACTCCCACCAACAATGGAGAAGGGTTCCTTTCTCCCCACACCCCCACCAGCATTTGTTATTGGTTGATTTCTTGATAGCAGCCATTCTTTGTGGGGTGAGGTGGAATCTCAGCATTGTTTTCATCTGCATCTCTCAAATGACCAGTGATGTTGAACATTTTTTCATATATTTATTTGCTGCTTTTACTTCTTTGTCTGAGAAATGTCTGTTCATTTCAAAGACCCATTTTTGAATTGGGTCTTTGAATTTGTGGGGTCTGATTTTTTTCAGTTCTTTATATATTGTAGATAGTAGTCATTTGTCTAAGGTACAGCTGCTAAAAAAATTTTCCCACATTATAGGTTGTCTCTTAACTCTGTTGGTGGTTTCTCTTGCAGTGCAGAAGCTTTTTAATAAGATGAGATCCCAGTTGTTGATTCTTTGTGCTAGTTCCCATGCTACTGAGGTTTTGTTCATAAAGTCTTTTCCTATGCCAATGTCTTCAAGAGTTCTACCTAACTTATCTTCCAGCAAGTTTAGTGTTTCTGTTTTAATATTTAGATCTTTAATCCACTTTGATCTTAGTTTAGTGCATGGTGATAGGTATGGGTCTAGTTTTAATCTTTGGCAGGTTGAAATCCAGTTTTTCCCAACACCATTTATTAAATAGGCTATCTTTCTTCCAATGAAGGTGGTTGGCTCCTTTGTCAAAGATGAGGTGGCTGAGTATGTCTGAAGTTGTTTCTGCATCTTCTAATGTATTCCACTGATCTTTGGGTCTGTTTCTTTGCCAGTACCATGCTGTTTTTATCACAGTAGCTTTGTAGTACAGTTTCAAGTTAGGGATTGTGATACTCCCAGCCATGTCTCTGTTGCCTAGAATTGCTTTTGGTATTCTAGATCTCTTCTGGATCCAAATGAATTTTTGGATTGTTTTCTGTAGTTCTGTGAAGTATATTGTTGGAATTTCAATCAGCATTGCATTAAATCTATATAGTAGTTTTGGAAGTATGGCCATTTTCACTATATTGGTCCTTCCTACCCAGGAACAAGGGATGTCTTTCCATTTTCTTATATCCTCCTCAATCTCCTTTTTCAGAGTGCTGTAGTTTTCAGTGTAGAGGTCTTTTGCTTCCTTTGTTAGATTGATTCCTAGATATTTCATTTTTTTGGATGCTATTGTAAAAGGATTTGTTTCCCTAATTTCTCTCTAAGTGAGTCTGTTATTTGTGTATAAGAAGGCTATTGTTTTCTGAGTATTGACCTCATATCCAGCTATTCTACTGTATCTGTCAATTAAGTCTAGAAGTCTTTTGGCAGAGTTTTTTGGGTCTTCTATGTAAAGTATCATATCATCAGCAAATAATGACAGTTTCACTGCTTCCTTTCCTATCTTTGGTAATTTTCTTTTATCTGGACACATCATATGCAGCTTTCAACAACAGACTTTCCACAACATACTAAGATACAAAAAAAAATCCACAATCTGAATAGACAAAAGAGCATCAGAACAAGATTAAGATATGGAAGAGATTTGAGAAAAAGCCTCTGGAAAAGTCTAGTTAACTCCAATCTTTGGGAGGAAGGTGATTTATTTTTTTCCTCCCAACTTTGTGCTTTCAGACAAGCTTCTCTAAAGCTGGACCTGCTAATTCCTTCTCCTAAAGTCTTTTGCATCCATGCTTTTTAAAAATTTATTAGTACACGTTTGCAGTATGTGTTTGCATTCTTTATGTGAACTTCGTACATGTATATAAAAAATCTTAATTCTTTTTTCCAATCTCTGCTGTCTTCTGAATCTAGGCCCCTGTGCCTCTTGGATTATGTAATCTAACTTCTCCCTGCCTCCTCCTCTAGCCTAACACATTGTCCCAGATTTATTATTCTTCAGCATCAATTAACACTTGACAGCTCCACCTGTAAGTCTCCACTGCTTAAGAATCAAGTGAAAACTCCTGAGCCTGGTCCCTAAAGAAGCCCTGTGTTCTAGTCCATCCCTTCCCCTGCTTCCTGGCTCCCACTTGCATGCAACAGGTCTTATTATCCTACTTTTTCATATGAGGAAATTGAGCCCCAGAGAGATTGTACACTTTGCCATATATGCCAAGAAGTAGTAGAGTTGGTAATCAAATTTAGATTTGTGTAATAAAAGGGCCTGTGTCTTTTTTTAATGATGTATGTTTTCATTCACTCTTATTTGCTGAACAAAGAGTTATGGTGCCTCTATTACATGCCATACATTATAGTATGCATTATAAGAGAATTAAAAATGAATTAGATGCAAATTCAGGCTTCAAAGGACTTTGAGATATGCTTTTTTATGTTGCCATTTCTCTTTTTATTTATTTTCTATATTTCCTTGCTGATCCAGGTTAATTAACCATGCCTACTCTGAATATCATAAATCTAAAGCACTTCTGGTCCCAAACATTTCAGATAAGGGATAAGCAACCTGTGCAATCTAACTATATCTGAACATAGTGGACATAGTGAAGGATCTTTCCCATTAGGCTGTAAGTCCATGAAATCAAGGATGAGAGGTCTGTCTTTAACCCTGCTATATTTTTTAGTATTTAGCATAATACTGGTGCATAATAGTCTGGGAAAACACACACTGTTTCTCAACACTCTCACATAACACTTCTGATACCAGTTATGCAGATTTTTTTCCACATCCAGCAATTCTTCAACTCTTCTAATGCTAGCTGGGTGCCGCACAATGACTTCAATTCTGACATTATCTATTTAAAGTTATCATAAGAGCCCACAAGTTTGAGGAATAAATCCCACAAGATCTTTCCCATTTCTGATGCCAATAACAAATTTGGGCCTCCAATACTTCTGTCCAATCAGCAACAAATTGTGGGCTCCCAAAACCTCCTCCTTAAGAGGATAATTTACTAAAATGACTCACAAAACTTAGAGAAACACTTCACTGTGTTTGTCAGTTTGGTGTAAAGGACACAACTCAGGAACAGCTAGATGGAAGAGATACATAGAGCAAATTATGGCATTGGAGTAGGAAGATGCACTCAAAGCTTCCATGCTATCTCTGGTCACATCCTCCCAGCACTTCTGGATGTTTTCAGCAACCCAGAAACTCATCAGGCCTTGTTATTCAAGAGTTTTATGGAGTTTAATCCTCAGTGCCCTGTGCGCACCCTTCCCACCACCAATTTCCTAGAAATCGGCAGGTTGGAATGAAAGTACCACTAACTGTTGGGCAGGTGGGTAGACATTAGCAATCCTGAGGGACAAATGGGGGAAGGGGAGTGCGAATTAACACACATTCCCAATTGAGTAAAGAAACAAATATGTCAGTGTATAATTATTTATAATCATTTGTTAGGTCTTAAACCTAAAATGATCCAATAGAGCACAATGACATTGTAAGATCACACACTGTTCAGTCTTCCGATTCCTGGCCAGCTAGTTCCATAACAAGGCACACAGCATTCCTGGCTGCCACACGCTACAGCCCAATATCATTGGGAAAGGAAATGTTCTTTAAAGACCCTCCTGCCTTGGGCTGGGCCTGGTTTCAATTAAGAATTTATCTTTCTAAGTTTCTTACATGATTAATGCCCCTGAGGAAACACTGACCATCTAAAAATGATAGGCAGACATTTTACAATTGCAAAGTAACTTCTAAGTAAAATGTTGATACCCGTCATAAATATTCTAGTTCCCTGAACCACAGGAGTAACTTTCATGTGCATAAAAAGGTATCCAAACTTGCATTCCAAGCAAATGCCTTCGTGGCAATGCCAGCCTTCTTGCTTGAAGGCATAACTTCATTTATATCTATTTTACAATAAATGCTACTGATACTTCTGCATAGCCACCTATGTATCTTGATTGAGTTCTTTCATCAAGGGCACAAAGAACCAAGAACCAAGGAAATGAGGGGCCAGCTCATAGCTGCATCAGGACCCAGCTTCCCATAATGCTAGTCACATGGTCTTTCAGGTAAGCAGCCCCATCCTGAGACTTTATAGGAACCCTGCCCCAAGTCACCTCGATAGCATATCCTCAGGTGTGATTGAGAGGGGCTCATTTTAAATAACAGGTGGCTTTTTTCCCTAGAAGTCCCAAGGATTTTAGGAGCTCTGTGCCAGAAACCAAGGACAAAGTGAGATGTACTTCTCATTATACCACAACTTGGATGCTCAAGAAATATTTGTTAAACAAATAAATAAATGAATGAAATAACATTGAAGGGGGGAATGTGGAAAGAGAGGAGGTAAAAGAATGAAAGACTGAAGTTCTCCACTTCCATATTTCAAGATTCCCAAGGGGAATGGTGCACGAATGTAACAGTTTGAGAGAAAGAAGTAACTTAGTACTGTCGAAGCTTAGCTGTTGGACAGGAGATAACTCATTCCCACGTTGGATAAAGGGCCCCTCGGGCTGATTGACAGACCCTGTACAAGGTCCCCACTCCCACACCAGGAAAAGAGGACTTCAGCTCCAAGCTTCCCAAGTTCAATAGCCTTTTCTTTTTTGCCTTAAAAAAATTTTCTGAGGCACAAGATATTTCCGTCCTCCATTGGCATCTCTGTACTGTGCCCAGAGAAACAATCATATCTCATTCAGGAAGGCAAGAGCCTGCAATGGCAGGGAAACAGGAACTGTCCTCACGGATGTCCTCCCCAGGGGAGACAGCCAGAGGCTGGGAACAAGAGCAGTGTGAAAAGGAAAGCCAGACTTCACTAGAGGCTCCGGGCTAAGGGGCTGGCCCTTCCCAGCATTCAGCACAACCCTCAGTCCCAAATCTGAGAACAGCACATTATTCTTATACAGACTTCCTTCCCTTCCCCACCCACTACACACACGTGCGCGCACACACACACACACACACACACAATTGCTATGCAAAATCTGACCAGGAGGCTTTATATTACAGGGCAAATTCCAGCTCCTTGGCCCAGAGCCAGGCCCTCACCAGAAAACGAACCATTTCTCTCTTGAATTCATCTCCATAGACCCAGCTCAAGCCTAGCTGCTCAGCTCATTTTCACTACACGTGTGTCAAGCCCAATCTCACTGCCATCCATCCTTCTCTTCCCCTTCTACGTATTTCTTCATTCCTCTCTGATTAATAAGGTCTTCCCCAAAGATCCATGACCAAGAACATCCCAGCCACAGTTGCCCTCTCTCACTTTCGAATTCTAGCAGCACTTCCTGTCTTGTTGGTGTTTCCTCATCTGTTTCCTGGAATGGCAATATTTGCACAGCAAATGAAGTCGATGTCAGCAGTGGCAACTAGAACAGGAATTTCAGACAGGGGGATCAATATCTCAGGCACATCTGTAATCTCTTCAAAGTTGCTGCACACACAACTTGTGGGCAAGCTCACATATACAGACTGCCTAATCTGCAAGCCAGTTGGGGAACTAGAAAAGAGGTATAGAGGGCTGAGGATTTAGCTCAGTGGCACTGTGGCACCTGCCTCAAAAGTGCAAGGTCATGAGTTGGATCCCTGGTACAAAAAAAGAAAGAAAAGAGGTACAGAAAAAAGTCTTTGCCCTTAAAAAGCTTCCAAGCTAGTTGGGAAAATGGAAATAATGTATACATACACAATCATTTTTAAGTTCTTTGTGTAATAATAGAACATGACCTTTGACATCAGTGGCATACATAAGTTCAAATTCTGGTTTTAGGGCTGGGGATTTAGCTCAGTGGCTCCACCACCTGCCTTGCAAGCTCAAGGTCCTGAGTTCAATCCCCAGTACCATAAAAAAATAAAAAATAAAAAATACCCCAAATTCTGGTTTTACCACTCACTTGATGTATGAATTTAGGTAAGATAATATCAGCCCTCTGATCTTATTTTTCCCAACTGTACAGTAGGAATAATAAACACCTGCCCTTAGGATGATGTATCACTTATGTTGAGGTATTATTTATGCATAGTAAATTTCACCCACTAGAAATATACAATGTAGCAAGTTTTCACAAAAATATAGACATGTAATCACCATGTAATCAAAAAACAGAACATTTCTATCAGCCCTAGAAGTCCCTTCTAGCCTCTTTACAGTCAACACCCATTGCTGCATTCTTTGCTATCTGATTTCCATCACTATAATTTTGTATTTGCTAGTTTCCCTCTAAATAGAATCACAGTTATACTCTTATCCCTTGTTCCTCAAGAGGCAGAACCGTACTTCCAAAATTGGGATACAGATTTAACACAATTCCAATCAAAATTCCTCAACATTCTTCACAGAACTGGTGAAAACTATCCTAAAATTCATATGGAACCAGAAGAGACCTAGAATAGCAAAAGAAATCCTGGATAACAAGAGCAAAGCAGGAGACATTATAATCCCAGACCTGAAGTTATATTACAAAGTTACAGTGATTAAAAATAGCAAGATACTGGCACAAAAACAGACGTGAGAATCTATGGAACAGAATAGAAGATGGAGAAACAACCCTATGCACATTCAACTCTTTGACCTTTGACAAAGGAGGCAAAAACATACACTGGAGGAAAGACAACCTCTTTAATAATTGGTGTTGGAAAAACTGGCTATTCACATGCAGAAGATTGAATCTAGATCTGTATCTCTCACCAGGTACTAAACTAAAATCAAAATGATCTAAATGTTAAAACAGAAACATGTAATCTGCTGGAACACAAAACAGGTCAAACCCTTGAAGGCATAGATGTAGGCAAGGACTTTCTGAAGAGAACCCTAATTGCACAAGAAATAACATCAAGAATCAACAAATGGGATTCTAGCAATTTAAAAAGCTTTTGCACAGCAAAGAAAACAACCAACAGAGTGAAAAGACAACCTACAGAATGGGAAAAAAAATTTCCAGCTAAAGGCAGAGGACTCTCAGACAGAAGACTAATATCTAGAATATATAAAAAACTAAAAAAAAAATTATACCCTCCCAAAACAAAAGGCCCAATCAAAGAGTGGGCAACTGAAATATATAGATATCTCTCAGAAAATTTACTAATAAATACATGAGCCAGGGATGTAGCTCAGCAGCACAGTGCCTACATGGCAAGTACAAGGCCCTGAGTTTGATACCTCATACCAAAAAACAAACAAATATATGAAAAAATTCCTAATAAGTAACTGAAAAAATATTTAACATCTCTGGCTACTACAGAGAAATGCAAATTAAAACAATACTGAGATTCTATTTTACTCCAGAAAGAATGGTTATCATAAAGAATTCAAATAATAGCAAATGCTGGCAAGGTCACAGGGGAAAAGGAACCCTTCTACATTGTTAGTGGGAATCTGAATTTGTACAACCACCATGGGAATCTGTATGGAGATCCCTGAAAAATACAGAAACTAGAATTTCCATTTCATCCAGCTAGTTCCCTTCTAGGTATTTTCCTGTAAGACGTAAAGCCATGACAAGCTACACTTTGGAGCAAACTTGACCTAGAAAGACTAGCCCTCAAAAGAATAAATTCCATCTTCCAATGAGCTCAATCATAGATTGGATCATGATAGTCTGTCAGTACCGGTTATCCAATTCTAAGTCACAACCACAGCTACTTTTAGCTTCACCCAAATGCAAACTTTCCTTTATACTGGAATTAGGCACAGTTTGACTATGAAATGCAGGCCAATCTGGTAAGCAGACATCCCCGTAGGTCTTTCAGTTTCTAAAATCTAGACTCTCTAGAGCGCATATGTCATGGGTACATCATTGGCCTACAGGCCCCATTCTTATGGGGAATTGGTGGCGCTAAAGGTTGATCATTTTATTGGTTTACTTATATATTGTGTTATCTAACTTTCTAAGAAGTTCAAGTTATTTCTTGGTGATGTTGAGTGAGACAAATTATATTTATTCATTCATTCAACAAACACTTTTTGAATACCTAATACAATAAAACTCCTTTAATAGCAGTGTATTGGAATATAAGACACTTGGAGATTGCCTCCTATCCTCCACCTTGCCCCCATTCTCAAATGTAGAAACTAAGTTTATTATTTGAGAAAAGAGAGGGAATGTGGAAAGAAGGATAAGGTAGAATGGGGGAAACTAGGGAAAATAAAAGCCCCTGAAAGTAAGGAAATGGAGAATAAACTTCAGAATCTTCACTATTTTCCTTGACCTACCTATTTGAATTGGGCCAACAAATGGATACTGCTAATGAAGAGGTTTCTGGAATCACATTTCTTGCCTAGAAATCCCAACAACAGATCATAAGCACAGGGAAACAGAAGCTTCTCATCAATATTTAAACCAGAAACTGGCCCCAGTACCAAAGAGCAGAGCTGCCCTCAGCACAAAGTAGGAGAACCTTCCAGGTCGCTGCACCACTGCCCCCAGCACCGAGGAGGTGAGCCACATGGGCACCAGCAGCACACATATCCCCACCCCCTCCCCCACCTTTGAAATGAGAAGACACTTAAGCGACTCACAAAACCAGACTTCCAGATCACCTAAAGCAACCCCAAAAGGAAACAAGATGGAACAATCTGATACTCAACCACATGGACTCCCTGAACTGGCAACAAAA
>NW_004624772.1:16932938-17010412 GCF_000247695.1 Heterocephalus glaber
TCTACTGCTGGGGATCTTCCCCAAAGAATTAAAAGAATCATTCCACAGTGATATATGTGCACCCATGTTCATAGCAGCACAATTTTTAATAGCTAAAACTTGGAAGCAGCCCAATTTCCCATCAACTGGAGACTGGATAAAGAAAATGTGGGGTTTTTTTATATGGAGTACTACTCAGCCATAAAAAATGAGAAATTAGAGGGCTAGGGATTTAGCTCAGTGGTTCTGCCAACTGCCTCACAAGTGCAAGGTCCAGAGTTCAATCTCCAGTACCAAAGAAAAAAAAAGAGAGAGAGAGAAATTAGAGACATTTATAGCTAAAGGGATGCACATTGAGGCAATACTCTCAAGTGACATAAATAGGACACACATGTGTAAATACTGAATAGTTTCTGTAGTGTGAGAAACTAAAAGTGTTAATAAGGACTAAAAGGTATAGTAGATAAGGTAAAATAGGCAGAAAAGGGGCAAAGGGGAAGGGGAAGTGAGAGAGGTAAGGGAAAGGACAGAAGGGAATGGAATTAATATGAGAAAATGAAAAAATGGAAACAAAGTCTTTGTAAATAGAGAGGGATGGAGGGGTTGAAGGGAGGGCAGGGGAATGGGGAAAAAGTAAGGACCAAGAGAGATTATGTAAAGGCACAAATTTCCAGTGATGAATGTCATTGTATACCTAAAATGTACCAATAAAATTAATTAAAAAATATTTAAACCAGAGCAGATAACCACCACCAGAAGTTCGCACAACTCAGTCAGGTAGTAACGAATTGATACAGGAGCTCCCTCCTGACCGCCTTGCTGGCTGGCTTCATTTGTCTCATTCTTCTAATTAATGTGACCTCTCATTTCTTAGTGTTGAATTTTTGTGTACTACTTATTCAAGGATCAGCAAAATTGTAGTAATATTCATTTTAACTAATATGTTCTCAAGAAATTTACATTTTATTGGTGACATCAGCCAAGTTGGCCAATAATTATCATCCAATTGAATGAATTCCATAATAGAAGTAGAGACAGAATAGGACCGACCTAACTAAACAAGGAGATAATTAACTGTTTTCCTTTTTTGTATTTTTTCAAGAGACTAGAATAATCATATTCATTGTAAATACTTTCAGGTTTTGAACAGGTTTTCAAGAATAATTGATTTTATGTCTTTATTGGACCAACAGATAAGTGTAGTGAGATTAATGCTACAGATGCATCACCACTATCTTTTACTGCAGTACAATTTCCTTTCATTGATTGTATTTGGCATTATCATTATTATGCTTATTATGTTAGTTGTGCTTGAGTTAAAGTTAGAGCCAAATAAAGCCTATTCTTAAGCTAAGCTAATTAATTCATAAGCAGGTAAACATGAACTCCATTTGACTATGCCAGTGGGAAAAAAGACCAGTTTAAGGACGTTATGAAAATCATTAAATTGAAAACTACCATGAGGAGGAAAAGTTCCCTTTGGACCAAAGGTTTTGTGTTTCCAAAAATAGAAGCAATGACAACAGGCTAAATCATATAATTGTAAGTTTAATGTTTTATAAGGCAGCTGCAGAGGACTCAGTGGAGAAGCCAATTCAAGGTTGAGCTCTGTGAAGGTTACTTGTGTCAACTTGATTGAGCTACAGGATTACCAGATAACCCATAAAACGTTACCTCTGAGTATACCTGTGACGGAGTTTTGGGAGGAGATTAGCACTGTGATCAATAGAGTAAAGAAGAGCCACCCTTTCCCCATGCATGTGGACAGCATCCAACCCACTGATGGCCCAGTTAGAGCAACAACAAAAACAAAAAGCGAAAGAGTGAACTCTCTCTCTTCTCAAGCAGGGACAGTCATCTTCTCCAGCTCTCAGACATTGGAACTCCTAGTTTTCAGACCTGCAGATTCTAGAATTTACATCAATGTTCCACCTCAAATCCACACCAGCCCTGTTCTCATGCCTCTGGCCTGAGATTGGGAGTCACACCATCAGCATCGGACCTTTGCACTGGAACTAAAGTATATTACCAGCTTTCCTGGTTCTCCAGCTTGCAAATGACATATAATTGGGCTTCTTGATCTCTATAACCATGTGAGCCAATTCCCATAACAAATATCCTATCATCTATCTATCTGTCCATCTATCTAGCTTGTTGATTCTATTTCTCTGAACAACCCTAAAACAATCTCTTATGGAAGTACAAGATGAAGGAAGAGTGAAGACCAAAAATTTGCCAGACACTAATATTTTCACTAATATTCTCAATATCCTTGCACATCCTTCCTCTGCCTCCTCTTTCAGTACACTTTAGCACTCAACAAAACATCAGCTAACTGGTCTCATTATAAGGAAATTTCCTATCCCCGAGAATGGTAACAATAAGGTCTCAAAAATGCAATTTACAAGCATAAATTTATAGCAGGAAACATGAAAGGAACTGGGTCATGCATAAACCATGAGACATATCTGCCAGGGCCCTTTTCTTAAAAGGTTGGATCTAATTATACAGAGAGCTGTAAAGGGGACTGAGTTAGTTGGAATGACCCCCAGAATTTCACATTACCAAGACGAAGGGAGAAGAGGTAGGGAAAGACTTTGGTGGGCCGGGGATTTAGCTCAGTGGTTTTTGCCTCCTGCTTTGCAAGCGCAGGGACCCAAGTTTGATCCCCGGTAATAAAAAAAAAAAAAAGACTTTGGTATTTCTCTAAATAGAAATAATCCCAGTCTGGCAATGAGATACGTGTCCCTTTTCTTTGTCATCCTCTGGGACTTGCCCCTTTTTAATGGTCTTTCATATTTACAGTGTCTGTCTCTGTTTCTTTTATCCAAGTCCTCCTCTGACTAATTATACTTTAATGGACAAGTGAAGTTTAAGATCTTCCATCCCCATTTCAGAGCAGGCATCTTTTTTCCTACCCTTTCATTTCAGGGCTGACTCAATAAAAGATCTTGAGCTTAAAATGATGTCAGGTCTACTTTAACTGATCCCTAGTTTACAGCACAGTTGTAGACTCATTCTTCCTCTCCAAAGGATGGAACCACGTAATGGAAACAGTACAGGCTTTGTGGTGCAAGTTAGTCTGGGTGTAAATCCTGATTGTGCCATTTCTTTGCACAAAGACCTTGGATAGTGAATTAGTATATTTAATTCCAGGACTGGAGATGTAACTCAATGATAGGTACGGCACTTGCCTAGCATGTGCAAGGCCCTGGGTTCAGTCCTCAATATCAGGGGAAAATATATATATACATGAATAAAAGATCTACTTTACATGGGCTTACATAGGGCTTGAATGATGATTAGATGAAAGAATATGTGTAAAGGTGCCAGCCATATAATATACATTTAGTAAGTGCTAACCATAGAAAAGAGGTTCCTTAATTCTCATAAAAATGTTGATATTGACAACTACATATGTCTAACTCTCAGGCTATAGCTGATTAATGAGGAATACATTGTGTCATCCCTCATAGCATGTGGGATGGATAAAAGCATACCTTCCTGCTTATAATTCTGATCAAGAAATTGTGTTCTCTTTTTCTTTTGGTAGATCACCAACCAAAATAGACATGAATTAATAGAGCTGAACTGTCCTCCTTGCTCCAGTAACTGACAGAATCATTTCGCAACCTATTCCTATCCATTTCCTGGGAAGATTTTGGAGAAGGGAGTTGGCCACCTTCAAGAGAGGAAGTTCAGCAGTTCCCAACATTCCATCCCTCCCCACCCCCAGCCTCCAGTAACATCATTCTACTTCCTGCTCCTATGAGCTCAACTTTATTAGACTCTACATTATAAATGAGTTCATATAGTATTTCCCTTTCTGTGCTTGGCTTATCTCACTTACCATCATGTCTTCCAGATTCACCCATATTGACACAATGACAGGATTTCCCCCTTTATAAGGCTAAATAATACTTCATTATATATGTTCCACATTTTCTCCCTCACTTCCTTCCTTCCTTCCTTCCTTTTTTTTTCTTTTTTTTTTTTCTCTTGAGAACAGATTTCACTATGTTGCCCAAACTCGTCTTAAACTCCTGGGTCCATGTAATCCTCCTGTCTCAGCCTCCCAAGTAGCTGAGACTGGAAGCCCTCACCACCAATCCTGGATTATTTCACATTTTTTATCCATTCATTCACTGATGAATACTTAGATTGTTTCTATATATTGGTTATGATTTTTTTAAAAGGTAAAAAATTTCAGGTAGACAGGAGGAATAGGTTTTGATATCAACTGTACATTTGGGTGTCTGTAATAATAAGGTATTATAAATTTTTAGAAAAATGAGAGTAAGTTTTAAATGTGTCACTGGAAAAAGCAACAGATAAATGAAGTGATGGATATGTTCATTAGCTTGATTTAATCATGCCACGCTGTATACATATATCAAAACATGTTGTTCCCCATGAAGTGTATAATTATTTGTCAATAAAATGTAGTGTTAACAAAAGTTAGCCGGGGATTTAGCTCAGTGGTTCCACCACCTGCCTCGCAAGCGCAAGGACTCAAGTTCAATCCCCAATACCAAAAAAAAGTTAAAAATGATTTTTTAAAATTGTAAAGGGAACGAGAAGAAGCTTAGGCAGAAACAGTGCCCGGGCTTTACACAGAAGCAATCGTATGCCCACTCAGAGACCAAGCACAAATCTAGATGAAGGATTGGGTAGGGGTGGTTTGCACTGTACCGTTTTCAAATGACTTTCATACTATTTCCAACATCCCAGAAAAGGCCACTTTTTCATTCTATGTGTATTTAGCACTCTGTGTGTCTTCTTCAGATGGCAATACTAATTAAATGGTTATTTGTGCACCTTAATTCTCCAGTATCTACCTCCAGGGAGACAAGACCTTTGTCTAACTAGTTCAGCTTTGTATTTCCCGCTCCTAGCCCAGAGCCTGGCACACAGAGTAGGCACTCGATAAGTGTTTGCTAAATGAAAAGAAGATATAACACTCATGTGCCCATCACTCTCTAAAAAAATATTTTTAATAGCACTAACAAGTTTAGTTGGAAAACTAATCTCCTGCCAAAGGAAACATCGTGACATTTTCCAGAGTCAAAAGTAAATGTCCTTTTGGAACCACCAGGCTACTGCTTCACAGATAATCAGAAAGGGACGACAGACACCCCAACCCTCACAGAAATGAATCATCATCCCCTTTAAGGAGTCAGCGAGCATTTTATTCTCAACTCCATCAGCTCCACTTAAATAGTTGCCAACCACAGTACGTTATTTCTCCAGATTAATTCTTCTCACTTTTTTAGAAAGATTGCTGGCACATCACCCTCATGCTGATCTTTTTCATTCTCCAAAAGTCTCCTCCTAGAAGATGATTAGAGAACAGCATATCAAAGTAGTCCAGAACTTAGAATTCATAATATGTATTTTGAAAAATTATTTGTCTACATTTGTCTAGATTGTTCTTTCCTGATTGCTACCCATGACTCCCTTTTTTTGCTCCCTTAAAATTCTCTTGTTGGAGATTGCAAAAATAAATAGTCAGGGACGTGTGGTAGACATCCTGAGATGTGCTCCACTGCTGGCCTCATCACAGACTCACTGCAGCTGTACCCAAGGCTTCCAGCACTGTCAGCTGCATGTCGGACACACTGTCTATGACCTGTCCCGTCAGGCAATGCCAAAGACATTTTGATTCATTTTTATTTTAAATACAGTTGCTGTGTGGGTAGAGTATAGCAACCTCTGGGCAGGGCACATAACCTGTCTCTTTCACCTATTTTTCCACCTGCAAAATTGGTGTGACAATAAAATCTTTCTCTGTAAATTGATAGGTAGCAAAGTATAAACTCTACAGGACCACTGCTAGAACCGTGTGGTGTAAGTACCATAAAGTGATCTGCTTTCTGGATTCTGCAGCACATCTTGCATCTCTAATAGGTCTCCCTTGACCAGGTTCTGAGCCCCTAGACCCAGTATTCACCAGTTATACCATCCAACAAATACAGACACAACTCAGAGCAAATCAAGTCAAATGAGAAAGTAACTGTCTGCTAAATCACAGGCCAGAGGATTCCAGAGCCAACTGCAGATCACTTTTGGGTAATCCAGGCCACAGCCTACAGGCAGCGATGGAAGATCTTCCTTGAGTACTAACTATGTACCAGGAGCTCTCTTCAGTATTCTACACAAATCAGCTATTAGTAGAGTACTAACAAGTACCTTGTGACATATGAGGCAGGTGCTATGATTAAACTGTATTTTATTTATTTTTCTATTTTAATGTAGCACTGGGGATTAGCATATTCATGCTAAGCACATACTTTGCCACTGAGCTACCATCCCCTGCCCGTAAACTATATTTTATATATGAGGAAACTGAGGAGCTCAAGTGGTTTTCCTGACATCTTACAGCCTATAAATTATAAAGTCCAGATCTTCATGAGCTAGCTTGGCCTTTCCACTGTACTGCATTTTAAGATAATGACAGCGATCATTTATGCGCCAGCCACTGGACCAAGTACTTAACAGATTATCTCATTAAATCCCCATAATAGACATCTCCATCTACAGATGATAAAACTGAGACTTAAGAGAGTTAATTTGCCAAATATCTCTTAGCTAGTAAGGCACAGGATCAGAGCCTGATTATAGAGCCTGGGAACAAACTCCTAACCCATTTTGGGAAAGCCAATCATAGGCTCAAACTAGAGTCTTCCATGCATTCAAAGGACATGAAATGTGCTTGCAGGATCTAATGAGGAGAAAAATTCCTCTGGAGCTCACACTCTTGGGTTTACACCCGGGCCAGGGGGAGGGTGAATTCCTCGGTGGGAGCTTGGAGTTTCGGTTGATGTGGGCTGTATTCGAAGGATGTATTAGGTAGGGTGCTCACAGCAGAGGAGGCCTCCTCCCAGCCACCTCCCAGAGCCAATGGAGCTCTACCAACCATGTCCTTAGTCATCGCGGCTGCCTGTGGCCACATCTGTCCCTGATTTGCAGGTTGATGGGTTAAATTCACACAACTTCAACCATAGCTTATACAATAGATTCTCCTACCCTAACCCAATTCTAACCTAATTCTCATACCCTAACCCAAAGAGCTCCAAAATGTTTTTGTCCCTTGTTCCTTCTAATCGCAGGGATCAGAGTCTCTCATCTGAAGCCTACCCTTTGCCTTGCCACCACATGAACCAACACTCTACAATTTACTCCTGCCCTTTCCTGATCAAACATTGTCTCTGGTACAAGCAGGGATACAGTAAAATTGCGCAGAAAATGGGCACAGATAAGGGGGGATATAGCAGAGAATCTTGAGACTCTCCGGATTGATGATTTGGGATTCGGGAGGCTGTAAGAGACAGGGAAAATATTTCAGTGGTGAGAGGCCTTTTTGAGTAGGAAGGGAAGAAATGGGGGATGTCTTCTGGGGCACCCAGCTCCACTAGTATTATGATCACAAGAGGGTGAGGGAGAGGACACTGGGAGACCAGCCCAGGAAATACGGTCATACAATAAGCAGAACCCCGAATTAAAGCCCAGGACTTCCCCACTTGCATCTCCTGTTCTCTCAGCCCCTCCCACTGAGACTGTGCCCATCCACTGTGGTACATCCAAAGAGCTCACTCCGCCCTCCCAAGCAGATTTAAACATGGCTTACCTCTCCCCAAAGGCCCTGAAAGTATCCTCCGACTCTACGCGGGGCAAAAGAGACACCGCATCGCCCCCTAGTGGTACAAGGCCGATCTCTACCGCGTTCTGGAAGCGCTCCTGAACTACCAAGGCTGGAGGCAGGGGCATGCTGATGAAGTGGAAATGGTTTCCTTAGAACCTTTAGCTGCTAAAATGACTTGTGTTTTATCTGAATGGTGAGGCCTCCGAATGGCATAACCCTGCTCCCTCTACCTTCCCAGTCTATTTTCCACACAGATAAGCTAGACCTGCCAACAATGTATTTTGATGACAGGTTGCCCCTGCAGAAAGGAAAAAAAAAAAAAATCACAGTGTAGTAAGTCAGCAGATTTGAGGCTGGAGAGGAAAAGAGAGTTCTTTGTTTCCATTTTGGTTCACTCTGCCAACTTGAAGCCCATTGATTTTCATTCATCTTAAATCTAAATAAGTAAATAAATAAATGAACCTCTCAAACCAAACCCCATCACATATATATCCCTGATGAACAATGAATCAGGCAAATGAAAGAAAAGAACAGAGAACTGAAACCAGTCTCGGGGTGGGTGGAGGAGGCAGGGAATGAATTTTGTTGACTAGGTAAAGGTCTGGGCCTTGAGCTCAAAGGCAAGATAGGAAGATGGAGCCCCGGAGCCAGGCCAGGGCTGCCCCCACTGAGCTTCCTGCCTGCTTTTCCTGGAGTCTGGGCAGGCAGGCCATCATCCTTCTGCGCTCTCTGAACTGTCTAAGGCTTTGATGCCACCCTTCCCACAGGACCTCTCCTGACACTGGTGGGAGGAAGTATGAGGCCAGGGGAACCTGGAGAGTGGCCAGGGCATGGCTGAAGTAGCTCCCATGTCCACATCTGAGAGCAGAGCCTGGAGTCTAGACCCATCCAGCCACCACAGCTGCAGGGAGTGAGAGAAGCAAAGGGAGCAAAGGAGCCAGCCTGTTTCCATAGATACGAATTTCAGTTGCATTTTATGACAGCAGTGCCAGGCTGCCTGGAGAGGCATTGTTTGGATGCTTGGGGACCTGCTCAGAAGGAAAATGAAGTAAGAAGCAGTTGTTTTTTTTAATCCAAGTGCTTTCCCTCCCAATTCCAAGCCAAGAGTCCACTCTTCTCTGGCCCTCTGGCGGGGGTCATCCCTCATAGGATCCTCACATCAGGTTCAGCCTGAGGAGCTCTACACCCTCAACCTCAGATCCCCCGAAGGTCATAGTCAAGTGATTCTTAGAGGCAAGCCACTTGCAGCTGCCACATGGCTGAGTCCCTCGGCCCCTGATGACCCCTCGTGAGAGTGGCCACTGGGGATTTGAATGGAGAAAGCCTACCCTAGTCTCTAGGGCCCACCTAGGGCCTGGGAGGGACTTTCCCTACTTCTAGATTCACACTCGTTTCCCTTTCCCACTCATATAACCTCATCTCCTGCCATCTCACCTACCCAGAATACTCTTCTCTAGCCTCATCCCTCATTTGTTTATCAAACACCCATTGGGTTCTCTCATTTGCTAGGCCTCCATGAAATACCTATTCCCTGTACTCAGAAATCTCCTAGACTAGTAGAGGAGACGCACGTACAAGTAAACTATTTAAAAAACCCAACTAGGTAGGGTCATAGAAGAATTTCTGGAGAAAGTAGATTCCGAACTGAGCCTCAGCAGATAAATTAGTTGGGGGAGAGAAGATTCAAAGTAGAGGAGCTACATAGGCAAATGCACGGAGGCAAGAAATGGAATGATAGGAATAAGGAACTCAGGAGATGGTAGACACTGGGAGTCAAGTGCAAAGCTATCGGTGGCAAGAGATGAGCTGCAGTAATAAGCAGGTGTCAGACAAGAGAGGGCACAGTGTGCCATGCTAAAAGCTGCCTCCTGCAGAGGTTCTTAGTCTTGTTTCCTGGCACTCAGAACACCACAGTGGTACCTTAGGGGCAGGAGCAGGGACTTCTCACTTTCAACTTGAGTGACTTATTTTAATACACACTTATAAAGGTGATAGAAACCCACACAGGGTTTTAAGTATAGGAAAGACCTGGCCAAATTTTTGTTTCAAAAAGACTATTCTGACTTCCAGTCCCCTCTTCTAACCATTCCTCAGGCCAGTCTACTCCCAGAGAAAACCTCTGACAGTAATAATTGATTTACATAAAATATGAAAACTTCTTCTGTACATCTGTGGTATTTGTTGCTAAACTTAACTTCATCCTCAGAGTTTCCTCTTCTCCGCTGGGAATTCTGCCATGTTGGTCCGCTAGCTGTGTTCATGGCGCCATCTAGTGGTAGCAGTGCAGTATGACCTCAGAAGAACCAAACCTGCCTCTAGATAACTTTTGCATCACATTGATTTCTAAAATCTTTATTTTCTTATTTAATCTTCAAAACAACTCTAATAGGAATGTTTCATTATTTTATTCGTATCAAGGGTCACGATATTTGAGGGATGGATAGGACACAATATTGGTTTTGAGTCTCCTGTGGTCTCAGAAGCATGTTAAATGATTGGCATCATCCACACTTCGAAGGTGGAGAAACTGAAGCCTTTGGTGACTGAAAGACAAATTGAATGCAGTCACAGGCACTGAAGTTTTCTTGATTCCAGGTCCATGTTCTTCTGATGAATCTGATCAGATTAAAAACCTTTATTTGAGTCTAAATGAAATCAAATGGTAAAGGATTAGGCAAGCTTTGGGGAATTCAGTATAACTGACCTAGACTACAGCTATTTTCTGTCGTGAATGGCAACCAAAGTACTGTTGTAGGTTAGACTTAAGGATAATTATAGGAGGAATAATTACAACCAGACTATATAAATTACAGGAATCTGCTAGCCTGAAGCCAATCACATGCCCAATAAGTCAGGCTTCTAAAGAATGGGTGGCTGCTTTCTGTAAGATGAAACGTCTCTCAGAGTCAGGAAAAAAAATCTGGGAATTTTTTAAGAATCACAGGCTTTGTCTATAGTAGTCACACTTGCTGCACTACAACTCGCAAAGCACCTTGTATATTGTATTAGGCTCCTATTGTGGCTGTAACAAATTATCATAAACTTAGTAGCTTAAAACAATACAAATGTGTCATCTTACAGCTCTTCAGGTTACAGGTCTGGAATGAGTTTCACTGGGGGCTAAAAGCAAATCTCCCCAGGCCTTTGTTCCTTTCTGGAGATTCTAAGGGTGTCGTTTTTCTTGCCTCTTCCAGCTTCTGTAGGCTGTTTACATTCTTTGGCTTCAGACTCTTTCCAGCTTCAATATCAACAACGATCCGTCAAGGCCTTCTCATGCTGCCATCTCCTGGTTCTTCCTTTTCTGGCTCCCTCTTCCCCATTAAAAGACCCTTGTGATTATCCTAGGCTCACTTAAATCATAAGGATAACCTCCCCTTTTACCGACCTCAGTTCCATCTGAACCCTTAATTGTTTTTGTCCGTGTAACAAGGCATATTCCAGGGATTAGAATGTGAACATTGCAGGGGGCATTATTCTGACATCTTTATAGATTGAGATGGAAAAGACCAAGTGCCTATAAAGAGCACAAACCCAGAGGAGCTGTGGAAATCATAGTGTTGTTCCTGAGTAAAAAGTTATAACCCTAAGAGAGAGTAATGACAACTTTAGAGATTCAATAAAAAAAGACAAGATATTTGTTAAAAGGCAAAATTAAAAATTAAAGGTCTTTCTTCATAAATGTATAAAATATGCCTGTTATGAAGAAAATAATAACATTTATGTTCTCTCTTTCTCACCTACTGTTATGGCTTGTGTTTAGATGTTCTCCCAGAGCCTTATGCTTTTTTTTTTTTTTTTTGGTACTGGGGATTGAACTCGGGGATTGATTGCGCTTTCAGAAGTGGCTGAATCTAGGGTATGTGATTGATTCATGGTGGGGCTAGGCCCAAGGGCACTAGGATTAAGGGTATGAGTGTTACCCACCCTAAATAGTCTGGATAAAATAAAAGGGGCAGAAAGACATTGTTAAGGCCCCTTGCTGCTTTGCTACCATTGGTCCACCATGAACTGCTGCCGCTCTGCCCTATGCCACCCTGCTTTGGAGCCAGCCAATGGACTAAAACCTCTACAAACTGTGAGCTAAATAAACCCTTTCCCCTTGAATTTTGGGTATTGGATTTTTGTCTCAGCCATGAAAAAAAAGTAACTAAGACACCTACCCATGATATCTGACAATAAGTACAAATCAGGCATTCAGAACCACAAAGAGGCAGCAAAACACCTACAAAAAGGGAAAACACACCAGGCATGGTGGCACTTACCTATAATCCTAGCTACTCAGGAGACTGAGGCAGAAGGACTACAAATTGGAGGCCAACCTGGGCGATTTAGCAAGACCTTGCCTTAAAATTTTTTACAAGGAGAATATGGATGCCTGGGATATTGCACTGGCCCTGAGCTCAATCCTAGCACAAGTGGCAAAAGATGGAGATGATCCCTCCATTCAGCTCTCTAATTTGCAAATAAAAAGAGGCGCTGACAAATAGACGATGATGAAACTGATGCCAAATGCACCAAGTGGTTGAATAAAGTGTATGCCCCTTTATTTTCTAAAAGGCCAGTTGAAAAAAATGACTAAAAACCAGGAGGAAAAGAGACAATATTCATAGCACTCTGACAGTTCAGTTTTTTAAGGATCCAGGTTTTTAATTGTTATTTTTATCAGTACCTGTTTGCAGGACATAATGATCACATTCATCATGGGGAGTTGGTGCACGTGCATAGCACTTCTCAATCCTTTTTACATCCCTTCCCCTGCACTCCTGCCTTCCTCCTCCTTCCTCCATCTCTTGGTCCTCTTCCCAAAGATCCAGGCTTAAATGCTGAAAAAGAAGCTACTCTGGCAACATTTTTGTCTAACTGGTTTCCAGAATTTTATTGAAACGAGGAGACCTGGGCCGGGGATTTAGCTCAGTGGTTCCAGCGCCTGCCTCGCAAGCACAAGGTCCCGAGTTCGATCCCCAGTACCAAAAAAAAAAAAAAAAGAAGAAGGAGAAGGAAAAGAAGGAGGAGGAGGAGGAGGAGAGAAAAAAGGAGACCTTTCTAAGCCAGGCACAAAGTCAAGAAACCAGAAATTTTTAAATGGCAGATTTGATTAGATAAAAACACAAATTCTCTGTACAGCAAAACACACTAAAAGCAAAGTTATAAGACAAGTGATCAATTGGAAGCTTTACAACATATATAACAGAGAAATAATAGATATGTCCATAAAAGAGCCAATAAACCAACAAGGAAAAGGCAAATAATCTACACACACACACACACACACACACACACACACACAAATGCACAAATTCCTAAGATCACAAGGGAAATGGGTGGGCAATTCAGAGGAAAAGAAATGCAAACAGCTAGTAAACATATAGTGAGTCGCTCCAACTTTCTAGTACTCATGAAAGTACAAATTAAAATAACAAGATTCTTTCTGCCCCCCCATTATAAACACTGTAAAGATGGAAAATAGCAATGATAGTAAGAATACCTAGCAAAATATTTTCAATGTCACTGCTAAATTGGCTTGTCTTAGTTTGCTAGGAGTTCTTGTTATGAAGTAAAATGTGTTTTATTGAGTTTTTTGTAGTTAAATTATTTGCATCCACTTTTCTGTAAATATAATTGATCAATTAATTGATTATCAATGATGAAACATCGTTAGCATTCTTGGAATAAACTTCATTTTGGTTGTGATACTTTTTCCACTTATATATTACTAAATTTCATTTGCTAATACATTTAGTATTTATATATATATATGTTCATGTTGCATATTTTTCCTTTCTTATAATTTCCTTAAATAAATAAAGTATAAAGGTTATTCTAGCCACAAAGACTGAGAAAGAAAGCTGCTTTTGCAATTCTCTAAAAAGTATATACAAAATTGGAGTTACTGCTTCTTTTAGTATTTGTTAGACTTCACCCAAGGAATCATCTAGGCCAGGAGTTCACTTTCTAGGGGGGTTTTAAATAAACTATTTAACTTCTTTAGTAAAAAAAATAAAGAGTACTTAGTAAAGTACCCTTTTAAAAAGTTATGTGAGTGTAGTCTAGAAGCCTGTTTTGAGGAAAGCTGGTGATAACTACCAACTTTTCAATTTTATCTCTTTTAAGAAATAAATTCTGCCTCTGGGAATCCGTCCTCCAGAAATTTCCCTCCATGTGCTCAAAATGTATTCAGAAGGATGCTATCATCTTAAAAAGGAGGAGGACAAGGAGGAAAAGAAACCTACATGTCTTTCAATGGAGAGCAAACTGAAGGAATTCACAGTACAGCCTTACTATGGAACAGTATTGTAGACAGTAAAGAAATGAGGTTGATCGGGCCAGGGATTTAGCTCAGCGGCGCTGCGCCTGCCTCACAAATGCAGCATCCTGAGCTCGATCCCCACTACAAAAAAAAAGAAATGAGGTTGACCTATAAGTACCGCAAAGGTCACAAAGATATAAGTAAAATAAAAGTCACACAATATTTGCTTTGGCCTCATTTATGTGTATGTGTATGTATCAAAAGTGTCAGAAAAGACACACACCAAACTTAGGCATAGTCATAGTAGTGATCACATAGAAATAAGAGGGAAAGGAGAGACATTTACTTTTTACCCTGAATGCTACTATGTTGGCTTTTTTCAATTTAAAGTATGTGTGCCTTACATAGGTGCTTTTATAAAATGTGAACATGTCCAAAGTGAATTAGTCTATAGTGTTCAGAAAATATCTGCGGCTATGTTGGTTTTTCAGAACAACAACAACATTTCAGTGCTTCACTCAGATGTTAACTGTGAGCACAAAGATCAGAGACCCCAGATGCTCTGAAAGGTCACCACGGTAGAAGTGAATCTCATAATTAAAAGAGACAACATGGGCAGCCCAGAGCAAACATGGGCTTTGGAGTTGAGCAAATCTGGTTCCAGTCCCAGCCATGCCCTTTTCTTTCTGTGCCTGGGAGCTAATTACTTAAACCCCACTGGGTCTCAATAGAGCGGAGCTAAAAGTGCCTACCCCTCAGTCTTGATGCACACGGTGTATGCACGTCATTTCCTTCTCTCCTCCTGATGTGTTTTGTTGTATGTGTAGGATGGACTAATATAGTGGCTGAGAGACCACAAGGAACTCTTCACAGAGATTTTTTTCCCTGGGTAGACCTCCCAAAAACTGTTTCTAGGGCCCTGTCTTGGGGGCAAAGTGTCCAGAAATGCAGCAGGTTGTAGGCCCAAAAATTCTAGACAACAAGGCCAAGATGAACAATCCCAACAGACAAGGCAGAAGGCCTAACATTTAATTTGCATTAGAATCACCTGAACAGCTTGCTGGTCTCCACCCTGAGTTTCTGATCCAGTAGGTCTGGGTTAGACCTTCGGAGTTTATATTCCTCGACAAACTTGGTCAGGCAGTGTTGCTGCTGCTACTAGCGTGTGATCTGCACTTTGAGACCCACTGACCTAAGGCATCAACTGCTCCCACCTGGGGAATTTTGGGCTACAGTAGCCTCTTTCTCTACCTCTTGTTCGGGGTGCTTCTTCTGGTATTCTCTCTGTCTCCCTAACCACTAAGAATGCCAGGACACCACCTGGCCTGATTCCTGACCAGTGGCCAGTTCTGCAGCTTGGGCTGACTCTGTACAAGGGCATGGGGAAGCTGAGAGAACCTAAGACTTTGAGTTGGGAAAGGAAAAGAATTGGGGGGTAAAGTTGAGAGCCACTCCCAGCTCTGGCCTGGATCCTGCCTGCTGTGTGTACCCAGAACAAGGACAGGAAGTGTGTCCCCCTTCTGCCTAAGCAGATCGGGAAAGATAACTTTGTTAGCAGGAGAAGGCCAGGCGAGGGGTCGTGCTCCATAGAATTGGCACAATCTGCTCTCATGCATGAGCTGCTCTGTTCAATAGGGAGCCCTGCCCTGTCCTGACAGCTTGTCTGGGCTGAAAATCCTCTCTTAAGTGAAAGTGCCCCAAATCCCCCCTCCAGCCCACCCTTTGTCCCTCAGGGCATGGGAGCCCTTGAACCACATCCAAATGGTCGGGAAGAGGAACCCCTGGCTCACAACCAAATCGGCCAGGGAGGAGGGGTACAACGGGCTACGGCTCACCTCCTGGTCCTCAAGAAGCACAAACAAGAAGCAGCAAGTATTGATACTCATGCTGATGAAGCAAAGAACCCTTGGCCTCACAGTGGTGTCCAGAGCTTCCTCTGAACATGGTAGTAGCTGCTACCATTTATCAAGTGCTCACTCAGCTAGCAGTGATCTGTTTTGCACACATCGTTTTATTTAGTTACTACAACTCTTTGAGGCCAGTGCCATTGCCCATTTCCACCAGGGCAAGAAAACTGAGGCTAGGGCTGGGGATTTAGCTCAGCGGTTCTGCCAATTGCCTCACAAGCACAAGGACCAGAGTTCAATCCCCAGTACCAAAAAAAAAAAAACAAAACACACAACTGAGGCTGAGGCGATGAAACTCCCTTCTGCAAGGTCAGGCAACTGGTTAGTGGTGGGGCTGAAGCCACCTAACTACAGATGTTGGCATTAACCACTCCTCCAAGGCTCAGTGTGATGGGTAGCCCAGAATCCACCTCTCCCACCACCACCAGAAGAGGAAGAAGCATTAAGCCCTTTCTGCACACTCCATGCACTCGGCACCGCAGTGAGGACTGTGCCTTTACCTGCGTTCCAGGCTGCTTAACAGAAGTCCGTGGTAGGAAAGAAGAGCGAAGTTGCATATTGGATGCTGGGTAGTGATGGATTTTTAAAGATGTGCAGGTGAACAAACCATACATGGATAAATCAAGAAATAAAAGTTACCTTTCCCAACATATATTTTCCTTGCCCATTTAGTCGCAGCCTCCAAGAGGTTGCTGTGATCCTATGCCCTCATGGCTCCCTCCCTCGCCTTCTTTTAAGTCTGCTCAAATCTCACCTGTCAGCAGCCCTCCCATTCCCCTCATCCTGCCATACATTTTTATTTCTGATAGCACTTAGCACCTTTTAATATACTACACAAGTCACTCATTTATTTGTTGAATGCTTCCTATCTGTCTCCGTAGAACGTAAGTTCTGACACGGCAGAGTTTTTGTTCTATTCGTTGATGTGACCCAAACACTTCAGAAATACTTGCTGCATGGATCACCAAACACTGCACACTGAGAGCTGGACCTGAAATACTTGGAAAGTGATCTGATCCACTCAAACCCCCGGAACCTGTGTTTCTCATAGACTTATTCCTTCTTGCTTAGGCCAATAGGTAAAAGTGAGAGATTGTGTGTCTCCTAATTCCGGTCTCTACTGGAGATGGTTCCCTTAAGGCCCTTAAATCTTTCTGCCCTTCTATTCAGCCAGGGACACCTGGTTCTGCCTTCAGAGTTTTATCACCTAAATGAGTCTATGGACCCTAGGTAGGGGCACGAGAGCCATAAAAAGCACATAGGTCATGCAGCTGCATCCTGACTTTAGAGTCATTTGCACTCTGAGCCTGTTTCTTCCTCAATAAAATGAGGGACTTGAGGCCAGTGATCTCCTCCAGTCTTTCCCAGTTTTGACATTTTCTCATGGGAAGGGGGACAGTGTGCCCAGCCAAGACAGAAACCAACCAACCCATGACCCTGGGGCACGGGACAGGTTATATTCAGGGGAGGAGATCTTAGCAAATATAATGAACGGTTTAGAGGGATTTGCAACATCACATCTGTAGCTACCATACTGCTTGCACAAAATAAGAAAGGGAGTAACTATCAACTCTATTTTACAGACGAGAAAACCAAGGCTCAGGGAAGCTAAACAAGTCTTGGCCAAACCGGAAGCAGAAGAGCCACACCACTGCCAGGTTTTCCAACTTCAAATCCACAATCCTTCCACACATAGCTGCCTCACTTCCAAAATGAATCCCAGGAGAAGAATGCCACCGTTAGATTATCCAAAATGTCGAGAATCTAATAACCTACTCAGACTACTGCATCATATAAAGTTAGATTTGAGTTGTATTATGTCTCATATTTTAGAGATTGATTTATTTACATCAAAATAATGCAATTCAACCACCACAAGAAGCGATCCCTCCAGAAGACCTGCTGAGCTGATTCTGAGTAGGAATGGGCAACTCAGCTCTCGGCGACAGCTAAGATGAGCCTCTCTCCCATCTCTCTCGCTACTTTTCCCAAGAAGTATGCAAGTAAATGTTAATATTTTCTAGGACTTTACAGATGCAAACAACTGGGCACAACAATAATTCGATCAATTGGACCCCATTAGAGTGTCTCCAATGATGACAGAGTAAATAAGCCAAGAAAGTACCAAGTTAGAAAGCTAGATTTGCCCAAATATGAGCAACCATGCTTAAGGCTGAGCTATGTTGGCATGCCGTTTGTCCAAACTCAAACACCTCCTCTTCTACTCTCATAAGATGATGCCGAGAGACCAGCTACCACATTAATGGAGTTGGAGCGGGAAGTCCCACAAGGAGAAGTTCATTTTGAAGACCAACTTGGTAGATTCTGGAATCTGTCCGGGAAAGCAGTTTTAAGAACCAACATGTAATGAACGTGTTCTCGAAAGAATGATTAGGTTTCTTCCCCTCGCTCCTCTGGCTTCTTGCCTCATTGACATTTGGGAACAGCCTTAACCATCTGTTTTTGGGGGGTTTTTTTGGTACCAGAGATCAAACTCGGGTCCTTGTGCTTGCGAGGCAGGTGGCGGAACCACTGAGCTAAATTCCCGGCCCCTTAACCATCTGTTTTTAACTAAAGGCTTCCCTAGAAGAGATTGTCCCCATTGGTGTGGGCTCTCACACTTGGAAAATCAAAAGAAATCAAGCATCTAAAATAAACAGAGTTGTGAACTAGTAAACATTTTAATAAAAATGGAACTTGAGACTCACAATGGTACCATCCTCCTTCAAACTGCTACCGTTAAAACATAACATGTCCATGACACTAGAAAGGAGAGGAAATGGCAGAAGTGGCGGGGAGTTGGTGACACAAACACTCAGATTTTTTTCTCTTATCTGATTTACACTCACAGTTGTCTTCAATTTAGTAATTACACATCGCAGATTTTCTGAAACAATCCAAGTTTCACTATTTTTGCCCTGTCTTTCCCACAAATAAACTTGTTAGAAAAAATACCCCAATTTTTCATTTGGAAAATGTGTCAAAACAACCATTTTTTCATCACTGGTCATTCGAGATATGCAGATGAAAACAACGCTGAGATTCCACCTCACCCTAGAAAGAATGGCTGCTATCAAGAAATCAACCAATAACATATGCTGGCGGGGGTGTGGAGAGAAAGCAACCCTTCTCCATTGTTGGTGGGAGTGCAGACTGGTGCAACCACTGTGGAAATCAGTATGGAGATACCTCAAAGAACTAGGACTACAGGTCCCATTTGACCCAGCTATTCCCCTGCTGGGGATCTTCCCCAAAGAATTAAAAAAATCATACCACAGCAATATATGTGCACCCATGTTTATAGCGGCAAGGTTTGTAATAGCTAAAGTTTGGAAACAGCTCAAGTGCCCATCAACTGGAGACTGGATAAAGATTTGGGTTTTTTTAATATAAAATGAAGTACTACTCAGTCATAAAGAATGAGAAACTAGAGACATTTATAGCTAAATGGATGCATATTGAGGCCATACTCTTTTTTTTCCCCCATTAACTTTATTGGTACATTTTAGGTATACAATACAGTTACATTCATCATTGGGATCTTGTACCATTACATGAGTCTCTTGGTTCTTATTTTTTCCCCCTTCCCTTGCCCTCCCTTCACCCTCTCCACCCTTCCCTATTTGCAAAGACCTTATTTCCATTTTTTTCCTCTTCTCATATTTTTTCCTTTCGCTTTTTTCCCTTCCCCTACCCCTCCCAATTCCCCTGCTCTTTTAGACCTTTTCTTCCTGTTACACAATATCAGTTATACATTTTTTAAATTACAATATTAAGATCTCGGAGACATTACCACGGATTTTACAAAATTTAAAAGGATATAGAAAGCATATTACAAAAATCATTTTTGAAATAAATTTGACAACTTCCAAGAAGTAACTTGGAAGACAAATTAATGAAACTAACTCTGGAGGAAATATAAAATTTGAATAGCACCTATTAAAGAAAGTATATTCTCAGCTTGAAAACCTACCTATATAACAACAGCAGGCTCATAAACATTTTAACTGATAAATTGTATCAAACAATTAAAGCAGAAAAAAGAAGGAACACTTCTCCCCTCATTTTAGGAACTCAACGTTGTGCTAATCCTAAAACTGGATAAAGATAATAGAGGAAAAAAGTATGAACATAGATAGAAATTTGTTTAACAAAACAAACTCTTAGAAGTCAGATCTGGCAGGATGTAGAAAGTGGTTTTGTTATAGGGATGGAGGCCATACTCTTAATTGAAATAAATAGGACATGCATGTGTAAATACCGAATAGTTTCTCTAGTGTGGGAAACTGAAAGTGTAAATAAGGATTAAAATGAATAATTGATAATTTGAAATAGGAAAAGGCCCAAAGGTGTAGGGGTGGTGGGAGGGGAAGGGGAAAGGAAAGAGAAAGGAAAAATTATGAGAAAAGAAAAAAAATGGAAACAAAGTCTATGTAAACAGGGAAGGGTGGAGGGAGTGAAGGGCGCAAGGTAATGGGGAAAAAATAAGAACCAAGATTCATCATGTACAGGTACAAGCACCCAATGATAAATGTAAATGTATTGTATACCTAAAATGTACCAATAAAGGAATTTTAAAAGCTGTTTTTTAATACCACTGTGATAGTCCCACACAGTGAGAAGAACCTCAATGAGAAGGTCTCAGAGAAAATATGCTCCTGCTTCCTAAGCATTAGTCCTCACCATGACACTTGGGCATCCTAGGGCCTCCTGGAGACAAAAGCATCACAGCCCCATTTTATGGAAAGATGTTAGCTGATGCTGCATAATTCCCTTGATCCACTGCTGCTTCTCTACAATATTGGTAATTATGAGCAAAACATAGTGGTGAATATTATTACTTTCGTAAACAGTGCCAAAATCCTTCCACACTTTAAGGTTCCTTTTCAAAGAGGGAGGCTGCACAGCTACAAATTTTGAGACATAAGAACAAACCACCAACAGAGGATAAATACCCTCTTTCCAAAAGGGCCGGCCATTCACTTTCAGTCTGAGGGTTGTGCATAGGTGACTGCTTAATGTCCCTGTATCACTAGGATTCCCTAAGATGATTGTAAGTTCCTAGGAAAATACCCCTGGTTTCATGCCCGCTAGAGAGAAGCTGAGGGTTTCCTCTTGTAGAGGCCTGGTCTGCTTCTGCTGAAAGAAACTTTTGGAGGCTGCAGAAGCCCCATGTAAGTTTTCACATCGGCTTTACTTCATCCTCCTCCCCTCAGTGCCCAACACAGCTCTCCCATTCTCTCCCTCCTATTGTTTTCCAAACATCCCTCCCTTCATAAAAGCTGGCTGGCTGGGAGCTTAAAATATTGCTGGACAGTAAAACCTACCTATCAGGGCCAATCCAGTCATATCTGCTCAGTCGTGCAGCACAGAAAGGGCGGGGTAGAGAAGTGGGAGGTGGGCTTTTAGGTGGCAAAGGAAAGATGCCAAAGCTGCCATTTTGCTGCTGAGCACCAAGAGAGAAAGACAGCACCTACTTCTCCGTGGGACACTACTCATATTGGCAAGTTTTCCTTGGTGATATTAGGTTGCAACTTTACCCGTGCTCCTTTCCAGTCTAGTTTAAGGGCCATACCACAGGCTTCTCCAAAAGGAAAAATACTGCCACTAAGGTTCACCCTTGGTCTGGGATAGCTGGATTTTGAATCCAATTCTGAAAACCCTCTTGCAATTTATCTAAGAGTTGGTAGGGGTCTAAGAATGCTGGAATATTTGGAAAAGGGACAAAGATGTTCAAACTAAAATTTGACTTCTTAAGGTCTTTTCACTTTTCAGAATGAATTAATATATCTTTAGGAATCTGGAGAGACCTAAACCAAGTATTCAGTTTTTTGAAAATTTTGGGTGTTTTTCACTCAAACTGTGCAATAGGAGTAAGAGTCATAACTGCTGAGTGCTATGGGGGTAGGGGAGGCCTCCTGCTCAGTATTTTGGATGTTAAAGCATTTAGTGGGTTACCAGGGAATAGTTTCTGTTGTCCATCTACAACAGCTGCTGGTCAATGGCTGCTCTAGAAACAAGAATGGAGGCACGTTTACACTCCATTACCATCCAGAGTAGTAAGTGGCCCCTAATGCTTTGAGAAACTTGTTAACATGGACTTATATACTTAGATGTGTCTTTGTGCCTCTTCAAAACCAAGATAAGGCCATGCTATACCGGAAATGCCCCTGGCCTGAAAAGGAACACGGGCACCACATCCTGGCTCCGCCCTGGCTCACCCAGCCACTTAAGAGACTTACTTAACTTCCTTCTCAGCCTGTGCCTCTCTGCTAATAGGGGCCAATAATGCCTAGTTTCTTGACTCTCAAACATCCATCGATGGCTCTGTCAGTTTTAGCTCACAATGAAGTTTTCAGCGGCCTATGACGAAACTGTGACAGTAATGAAGTAAACAACATAGTAAATTTTTACCAAGTTAACTGTGTTCAATTTAAAGACCTATGTTTTGTTCCAAAATTATGACAATCCAAAGTTTTATAGTATTAAAATCCCCTTTTATGGAATGACAGTGAAACAGACTATAGTCATTATTTAATGATCTAATAAGTTTCTTGTTTTTATGTCCTTGTTTAGCAAAATAAGGAGTTGGCAGCCTTATATTGGTCACTGCATTTTGTTTTTATGCTAGTCTGGGCAATCCTAATCTCAGAATCACTGGCCTGGATCGTAGCTTGTTATGAGGACTGAAAGACCATATGCGAAAGTGTATCACTATGATGGATAAGGATGCCCCAATGTAACATGTCATTATAAACATTACCTCCAGCAATAATTCTCTCAATGTTCCTAGGAATATATGGAGACCCTCGGGTTGGAGAGTTGAATGCTCTTGGTTTATTTTCCATCTGTAAGAGAACTCTTCACTAAATTTTCACAAGCAAAATAAAACAGTTATATCTTTAAGGAAGAGAAGAGAAAAAATTTAAATTCTTCTTTTGGTTTAGATTTCTTCCTGCTCCTGTAGAATACCTTGCTACTCTGATCTGACTTCCTTTGTTTATTTTTTTTACTGTTATTAGTACATGTTTGCAGTATATAATGATTACATTCATTGTAGGGAATTGGTATATGTACATAACACATTTTGATTTTTTCCCCTTTCCTCCACCTCCCTTTTATTTCTCCAGCCTCAGATTCATCTACTTATCTTATAATACCTTAGTTAATTATCATATATACAGATTAAAAGCCAGACTAATAGGCCAAAAAACACAAAACATGTAAGACAATTGTACTATGTCAAGGTGCACTTTTAGATCCAGCACATTATCTGCACTGGACTACAGTAATTTTTTTCTGTCTCTTTTTTCCTGTTATCTGTCCTTCATTTTCTATTATCTGTCTTTCATAGATATTCAGTTTTTGCTGGGCATGGTGGCACACGCCTGTAATCCCAGCACTTGGGAGGCTGAGGCAGGAGAATCATCATGAGTTTGAGGCCAACCTGGGTTACATAGTGAGTTCAAGGCCAGCCTGAACTAAGCAGCGGGACTGTGTCTCAAAAATATATATATGTATATATTATATATATATCAGTTTTTCATATAAGAGAAACCAGGTGATATTTAAGCTTATTTTTAATGTGTCTGAGTTACTTCACTTAACACTATGTTCTAAAGGTGCACCCAGTTTCCCACAAAAGATTCAAGTTTAAATTTTCATTGTTAGAAGTCAGGACTTTTCCCTTTGCACCTCTGAAGTTCTCTCTTTCTCTCTCTCTCTCTCATCCCTCTCTCTCATTCAGGGCTCTCATCCCAGAGCCTTCATATTATATTCTCCATCCTTTTTTATTATTTTGTGGCAGGGTCTTCCTAAATTGGCAGGTAGGACTTGAACTTCTGATACTCCTGCCTCAGCCTCATGCTAGGCCTGTTTCACAGTGGTGTGCTTGGGAAAGACTTTGTCCTAAGTTATAGTTTCTCTTCTGCAGTTATCACAAGAAGTTGCAACTAGACATAGGGCAGGAAAACACTGAAACGATCCTAACATAGCAGGATGTGTGTGGAAAGACACCTCTTTGTTTGGCTTTAGTTTGGAAATTACTAATGTGGTGGTCAGAGGGTCTTCTTGACACTATAGCAAGAATCACTGCTCTTCAAGTTTGTGTTTTTGATCTTGTACAAAAATAAGCTTTGGGTTTGTTTTTTATTGTTGTTGTTTTTTGGTTTTTGGTTGTTTGTTTCTCTTTTGGACTTAAAACAGCTGGTTTGAGATCAACTTACTACCCTTCTTAGTGTTAACCATTTCTCTGCAAGTTCTTGATCTCACTACTGCCACAGTAGGAAGAGGACTGGAGTTCCTCGGATGGAGATAACACTGGTGTTGCATGTACTTGGGCAATGAGAGTTTTCGATCCTAAAATGATTATTATTGGTCCCATACTCTGGTGTCTACGGACACCAGTCTGGAGATCCCACACTGTGAAGTGCTCTGTTCTATATTGTGATGGTTCACAGTGGACGAAGCCAAGATGGTTCCTGCCTTCTAAACGCTTTTTATTCCAAAGGGGGAAGCAAGACTACCTGACATATAGTTTTGCGAATATGCATTCGCCACAACATTTATGTGGATACAGGAGGGAAATCCTAAAAGGAAACCCTAAAAGGACGAATACGGTGCCATACAGATAAGGTTAACCCAACTGAGTTGATATTCGGTGGGGGCAAGATATTAACAAAATGTAAGGTTAAGTAAGATATTATTAGTAAGATATTAGACTTAGAATACATTAAAGCCAGATTTGTTCTTATAGGAGAAAATTATTAAAATTGTGGGTTGTTTATTTTTTAGTACCAGGGATCGAACTGGGGTCCTTGCGCTTGCACAGTGGACAGCAAAACCACTGAGCTAAATCCCCGGCCCCTAAAACTGTGGCTTTAACATAAATTTTAGACTAAACTGGTTGATAAATAGACATTTTCCTGGCTCTGCCACCAATGGGCTTCATGCTTGGGCTGCTTACCCAAATGTGATGTTTCCCACCTGCTTTCCTGAAGGTGATACGAATGGCTGCCACTCCTTACACAAGCGCTAGGTTTAACTGTAGTTTGAGAGCATTAAAAGTGTACACTGGCTGCGAGTCTGAGCTGCTGGTTCACCTCCTCCCTACTCTCCAGTCCTCGTTCCTACAAGGAATTCTTCCCAAAGCCAGATCATAACTGAGGATGTCACAGCTGCCCTCACCTTCCCAGGAGGAGAGAAGCCACTGTGGGACAGCTTACCTACCTGGGCGTTCCTGGGGCTCTGAGAGGAGGATGCCCTCTGCTCTCCACACCCAGAGAGCACACACAGGCTGGACACGACCTGTGTACCCTGCCACCAGGCTGTCTGGTCAGGGTCCAAAACACAGGATGGCAGGAGCTTTAAAAAAAATCCCATTTTGTTTCTCCTTCCCTCAAAATAAAAAAGAGACCTAATTTAAGATACTGCTTCTCATTACTTAAGTGTTTAACAAATATCACTGCCTTAAAAGCAGTGGGCATATTCCTTAGCCCCATGGGCCCCTGACCCCATAAGGTGCAGTGTGGCTGGAAGAAGCCAAGAGGGGGTCTTCTACACGGGCTTCTGCCCTGGCCTAAGACCAGTGATGAGCAAATGCCACAACTCGAGAGACATTCCGGTTAGAGAAGCAACTGTGCCAAACTGAGGTGGAAATCTCTTATCATGGTCCTTCACAGACTACATGTTTGCACCGAATGAATGATACAGTTTTCACATATCCTGAGTCCAGTAGCCATTGTCGTCTGGCAGCATTACATGCTATCATATCGAGTGGCATTTTTTTTCTGAGACCAGAATTTTAGCTCTGTTGAAATGATCACATGGTGCAGTCCCCGAAATCTTTTCATGCTATGAAACACTGAAAGAACCCTAGTAGTCCTTCCTCATTCTGTAACATGAGTCCTTCCTAAAGCACTCTCCATTCTTCTGATTTAAAACAGTAATAATAAAAATATGCTTCCCTCAATTTGTAAAACTATTAAGAAAGGTTTCCAGGTTTCAACCTTGAGAAGAGAAAGCATAAATTAGAGCATGGAAGCCAGAAAAGTGTGTGGCTCTGGTTGCAGGCAGTATTTCTCAATGGTGTAATAAAAAGAGTCCAGCCTTAGGATCAGACACAGCACTGCTGCTGTTTAGCCATCTGATCTTACACTATCTGTATAGCCTCTCAGAGCCTCAAGTTTCTCATGTGTTGTAATCAAATTAGTTACATATATTTACCAAGCTCCACGTGCTGGGCAGTGTGGCAGGCATTGACTATATAGCATTAATGAATACAGGTATGGTCCCTACCATCATGAAGATTACAGTCTAGCAGGATCAAATTAAGTGAAATAACATAATATCAAATGTCAGTCCTATAGATCTTCAATGACTGCGAGGTGTTTTCCATTCCCCTTAAAACACATGATCATCACATATTTCAGCGTGGTCAAAAAATCGGATACAGACAATTTCATACATACAAGAAATCTGTTGGAGGGCATTAGTAGGGGGTATTTTTTCAGCATTTTGTCTCATGAAACTTCAATCAACACATGGTCTTGATTTTCTTCCATGCTCTTGTCAGTCCAGATAACCATGGGTTTCTAATTATGGCCCACAATAAATCATTTCTGGTAGAGTTCAAGGAACTTTGCAGATGTCATAGTTTTGTGACGTGAATGAGAGTGGGTATTGCTATTAAATCCATTTTACATTTAAGAAGCTCGTGGAAGCAGATTCTTTTATGCCTCTTTTGTTCCCTAGGGCCAGCCTGCTCAATAGTTGCAATCCACATGTTGACTGTTCGGCAACCCGGAAAAGAGAGGTACCCCTAGAGTTAGGGTGGCAAAGATCCACTCAGGATTGCACTGTGGCCTCTCAGCTTTTGCCTTCTCCTTCCCAGGTGGTAAACAATGGGCGATTGGAGTTTCCTGGGGAACATCTTGGAGGAGGTGAATGAGCACTCCACAGTTATCGGCAGAGTCTGGCTTACTGTGCTTTTCATCTTTCGGATCCTCATCCTCGGCACAGCTGCAGAGTTTGTGTGGGGGGACGAGCAGTCTGACTTTGTGTGCAACACCCAGCAGCCTGGCTGTGAGAACGTCTGCTACGACGAGGCCTTCCCCATCTCCCACATCCGCCTCTGGGTCCTGCAGATCATTTTCGTCTCCACGCCATCCCTCATGTACGTGGGACATGCAGTGCATTATGTCCGCATGGAGGAGAAGCGGAAGGACCGCGAGGCAGAAGAGGTGTCCCAGCAGTCCCGGAGCAATGGCTGTGAGAGGGGGCCACTGGCCCCAGACCAGGCCAGCATCAGGAAGAGCAATAGCAGCAGCAAAGGCACCAAGAAGTTCCGGCTAGAAGGGACTCTGCTGAGGACCTACGTCTGCCACATCATCTTCAAGACCCTCTTTGAGGTAGGCTTCATAGTGGGCCATTACTTCCTGTATGGTTTCCGGATCCTGCCCCTCTATCGCTGCAGCCGGTGGCCCTGCCCCAACGTGGTAGATTGCTTTGTGTCCCGGCCCACTGAGAAAACCATCTTCATCCTGTTCATGTTGTCTGTGGCCTTTGTGTCCCTCTTCCTCAATATCTTGGAGATGAGCCACCTGGGTCTGAAAGGAATCCGGTCTGCCTTCAAGAGGCCTGTAGAGCAGCCAGTGGGAGAGATTCCTGAGAAATCTCTCCACTCCATTGCTGCCTCCTCCATCCAGAAAGCCAAGGGCTACCAGCTCCTGGAAGAAGAGAAAATTGTGTCCCACTATTTCCCTTTAACTGAAGTTGGGATGGTGCAGACCAGCCCACTTTCTGCCAAACCTTTCAGTCAATTTGAAGAGAAGACTGGCACAGGACCCCTGGCTGATATATCCAGGAGTTACCAAGAAACACTGCCTTCTTATGCTCAGGTGGGGGCACAGGAAGTGGAGGGAGAGCAGCAGCCTGTAGAGGAGACAACAGAACCAGAAGTAGAAGAGAAGAAGCCAGAAGCGGAGAAGGTGACTTTGGAAGTGCAGGAGGCCATCACAGAGCCAGAAGGGGAGAGAGTAGAGACCCCTGGAGTGGGAAAGGAGGGTGAAAAAGAAGAGCTGCAGATCGAGAAGGTAACTAAGCAAGGGCTGTCAGCTGAGAAGACACCTTCACTCTGTCCAGAGCTGACAGCTGATGACACCAGGCCCCTGAGCAGGCTCAGCAAAGCCAGCAGCAGGGCCAGGTCAGATGATCTAACAATATGAAGTGGTGCCAAGGAAAGAAAAACCCTTTCACCCCCAGCTAATATAGGGCAAGATAAAACAAGAAAGGCGTAGACAGGCTCTGAGTGTGCTGTCCCCTCCGGTCACTCTCTAATTGGACAGATGCTGCAAAGAAACAGTGCATGCTGTACAACTAGGAAACTGCCTCTCCCATATTTAAGGGGTACCAAAGTAAACATGTTGTTTCTTTAAAGTTCCCAGTCTCATATGACTCTCCTGTTCCTCTATCCCAATTCTATGGGGATGTCGCTTTCATTTCCATTTCTCCATGGAAACTCTTCCAATCAGAACTCCAGGAAGCAGTTTACCTCAGAGCCTTTCACCAGTTTCATCTCAAGCTCACTAATTCAGCCAAACTCTATGACCCCAGCATTTCTCTAGCAGATACTATGTGCCTATATATCAAGATCTCGAACTCAGTTGCTTACAGGATCCTGCAGCCGGCGATTTAAATTGGTGAAGTAGGCCTGCTTTGGTGCAGTGGAAAGGGTCAGGGCTGTGAAAGTTGAAAAGCAGGAGCAGCTACTGGTCAGTTCTAGGTAATGATGACTTCGCAATGTTACCTAGCCACCTGATTTTTCAAGAAAAGCCAGAAATTCAAAGTTTTAATCAAAATTTCCAAAAACGTTAATGTTGGCATCTGTTTTAAATATAACACTTGGGCCAAATAAAATGTGTACCAACCAAATTTAACTTGTGGGGCACCAATTTGCAAGGTTAGCTTACATTAATGAGCCCAATTTTCCTGCAAAGTTGGTTGCATTATTTATAGTCTTGACTTATTTATGTGGCTCCCGAGCCTCACTTTACCACTTTGGAGTGTTTAGTTTAAAGCATCAGTCCTAGAGATATTCAGGGTTCTTACTGACCCTTCTTTTGAGTCACTGTAGCCCCTGGGTTCTGAAGCAATGATATCCTTGTTAGTGAAAGGAATTCTTCATGGGCACCTTCAGAGAAAGATCAAGACACCAAAACTTGTCCCTGTGATGTTAAAAGGCTTTAAGCTTTGAGGCTTGGTCATAATTTCCTTCCCTGAATTAACAATGATCCTTTTTTAAAATTCTCCTCTTCCACCATCAGTGCTTAGCCTAAAATCTGTACCTTTCATCAGGGGCTGGGCAATTCCAAACTGAAGATCAGGAACCTGCCCCGAAGAGAATCAGTTGTCAGGCCTCCCTTAGGCACAAGACAAGTACCAAAATAGCCATTAGAGTGTCACTAGGGGGTGCCTATAAACTGGGTGCTCACACAGTTAGGGTCCAGTCCTAGGCCAGGCTTCATCCTTGAAAGGGAGAGAAAGGCTAAAGAAAATAAGAGGAATCTCATAGGCCTTCTCCCTGTATCCCCACAACTGATTCACCTCAATATCGAGTCCAGTCAGGGGAAATCCTCAGGAACAAGTACATATTTTGCACTGGATGTAATTTTACCCGGAGCCAACCAATTTCCAGAGCAGAAAGAAAGTAGTAACTAAGATGGTTTGTTTAAAGCAAAATTATGCCTTGTGTACCGCAGTGCTGAGGATAGGGTAGCAGGTGTAGAGAACAAGTTGACATGCCGGAGACCTGGAGAGGAGACCACCAGGGGCTCGAAAAAGGCATCCAGAAAAACTGCCATTGTTCTGTCTTCTGCCCTGCCACCACCATGCCAAAATATGGAAGTCTCTTTTTCTACATTCTGGGTATCATCTTCCTTTTAACATATCCATTCTAGATATGGTTTTCCGAAGCAAGCCTTCTCTAAAACTATTCCTCTCCATGACACTCAATATTTCCCTTCTTTCATGACCCATTCTAAAGCAAAACGATTAGAAACTTAAATTCATTCTAAGGCACGATCTCTTGATAATTACTCCTTGGAAATTTGCATTTAAAAGAGAAAGCCTAAAATATCTATTCGCCTGGGATGATCAAAGTGACAGCTTTCAATGGAGGAATGTATCGGGCAATGGACAACTGAGTAGAAGAAATATAGTTACCTTCTAGACGTGACTTTCTAACTACCCCTCGCAGATAAGGTTATTCAAACACAAACCTTAACGTGTTGGTTGAGAAATGTAACAAAATCCCAAGCCTGAGAACCCAAGAGTGGCTCCTTGACCCCAAAGGCTGCACTGCTGCTCGTACAGTTTGCTTCCATTTTAGTGACAGCCATCTTGATCAGTACTAGAAAAAGGTGTTTTTCTCAACTAGGACTGAGTACAAAAAAGAAAAACTATATCTTGTTCCAAGTGAAACTGCTAGTAGTGTTTGGAACCAGTTCCAGGGCCGTAGGTGAGGGCTGCTGGTCTCCTTGCTTTGCTGGGACGTAAAAGTGTGTGTCTTTCCTCAGATGAAGCCGCATCCTGCTTCTGTGCTCATATCTGCTCTGCTCCACAACAGATGCCATCTTCATCAAAAAGAGCCTGTTTTGGAAAAAATAGATAGAGGCATCAGGGACTGGGATTTTCTATTTCTGCCATACTAGTAGGTTACTATTGTCCCTTAACCTCTTATACCTCAGTTTTCTGTCTACAAACTAGAGATGGCATTTGCCACCTACCTACCTACCTCCAGGGATATCAGAAGGGCTAAAGAGTTGGCTGCCACACCTGGAACCTGCTGAGTGGTGCCGCTCTCTGAGAAATTCCTCCAACAGCAATAAGACTGGGAAGAAGGGTAGGTGGGTGGTTTCCATCTTGGCCCTGCTGGCCTGCCTGGCCATAACCTGATGAGAGTTTTTCAGTGTGGAAAAACTCTGGAGATCAGTTTTCTCAGAGAAGACTCAGAACAAAACCTCAACTCCATATGTTTAGTAGGAACTTGAGATTCTTTGACCCTAAGAAATTAGTGAAGACAAAATGGCAAAGACTTTCATCCTCTGGAATAAGGTGGCCCATCCTAAGCTGCCAAACAACTGCTGCCAGGTTCCATTCGGAGGCCGCTGCACGCCTGTGCTCTATGCAGCTGCCTCCTTCAGCATCTGTTTTCAAGCAAATAATTATAACTTGGGATTATAATCCCCGTGGGATCCATTAGGTCCAGCTTTAGTTCCTGCTCCTAATCAGTCCCTTGTTAGATAAATCTGGTATGACCGCATGGCCATACCAATAAAAACATACTGTGCAGTAGGACGGCAGAAGTGTGGCTCCTTCCAGAGGCAAAGGGCTAACCATGTGGTGGATGTTATCGCACTCCCATCGGGAGAGATCCATGCCCAGGATGCAGATAATTTCAAGCTTGGCTGTGTGATTCTTGAGCCTAGCATTTCGAGCATTGTTTAAAAGAAAAAAGTCCTATCTCCTTTTCACCATGCCTGAGCCTCGTCACACAGGTGAAGCATCCAACACAGCACTGGATAAACATTTCTGAAAGTTGGAGTGGCCCAGGGACCCACAAAGAACAGTGACATTGGGGTCAGGAGCGTTGGCCGTCCCTCACTGAAGCTGGGGGTGCCGATCTGTGACTTACCTGCTCTATGTGACACTTTTCTCGGTATTAATTGTGAATAATAATAAGGCGTTAAAGGTCTTTTTAAACACTCACTAATTTGGAAATGAAAGAAGGCATTCTCAAAATTTATAAATCCATGTTGTAAAATGTACACAATGATAATCATCACTTTTATATACTGCACAGATTAAAATAATGATTTAAAGTGAGATGATAAGTAAAATGAGGGCAGTAAATTAGGGGTGATAGTAATCTGACTTCCTAAGGATTATAGTACAGGGCCAGGGATTTAGCTCAGCGTTTCCGCCGCCTGCCTCAAAAGTGCAAGGTCCCAAGTTCGATCCCTGGTACCAACAAAAGGATTATAGTACAAAGAACATCTTCAATCATGTGAGAATTAGTTGCTGAAGTGGTGCTGAAGGTTCTCAGCTTATCAGAGCCCAGGTACAGGCACACATCAGCCCCTGACAGTCTCCAACTCACAGAGGAAGAGAGTGCACGCAGAGTGAAAGGAGCCTTAGGCACAAGCTCTCACCCAAGCCATGTGGAAGCCCGAGGGCAAGACAAAAGCCGATTACACGCCTCTCTAGGGTTTTTGAGGGGGTGGATTTTGGGGGGGCGGTTTTTGGTACCGGGGATCATCCTGTCTAGTTTTTGAGGAGGGTCATCAAACATGCATGGGGTAAAAATGAGCCCAAGACTCCAACAGCATCTTCCATGCACCACCCTAACCTACTCCTCTCTTCTTCCCTTGAATTACCTTGCTATGCAAATGATGACATACTCCAAGTTAGCAAAGTCTAGATGGAAAAGATTTGCTTGGTTGGATGGACAACTCCTGAGTGTAAATATAGTCTGTAAAATATAGTAAGTGTGTGCCTCAAAGTGAAAGTATAGATAGGGAGATTTTTTTCCTTCTCAAAATTATTATATTACAGCTAAATATGAACTTGGAGAAGAGAGGAGAACAAGGAAATGAGATTCTAGTTCCAGCAGTTTGATTAGAGGAAAGAAAATCTTTTATCAAAGATAATTCACTCTCCATTGCCTTAGATACTGCAGCTCCCAAAGCCAAGGAGAGGATGATATTCAGCTCTGACAGTAGCCACAAAGTAACAATGGGACATACTGTAGTCTCTAGCCTCACTGCCTTTTAGAAAAGTTTTCTAGATTAGCAAATGAATTCTAAAAGAATTCATAAATTTGCTGGGAGAGAAAAGCAGATGGTTCCATTGTCTTTTCTGCACATTTTTCGATCTGAAAAATAAGAGAGTAAAGATTCAGCTAAGAGGGCTAAGTATTTAGCTCAGTGGTGCCGCAGCCTGCATCGCAAGCGCAAGGTCTGGAGTTCGATCCCCAGTACAAAAAGAAAAAATAAAAAAATCAGCTAAGAGATACATTCATAGTAAATTTCATGGGGAAATCACTGGCAAAAGAGAGACATTATTGGAATAGTGGTCCTGTGTTTCCAACCCTTCCCTTTCTTGTGTTAGAGCTAACAGTTACATGTTAGACTGTTAACAAACTAACTTGACTTTTAACCATCTTTGTTTTTTACTCTTGACCTAACAGGCAAGATAAACAGTAGAGACTGCCTCAGTTTCTAGTTATTCTTCCACTGGAGTTGAGGGCCTTGGAAAGGTCAGGGGGAGTAGTATGTTGGTAAATGTTTAACATCTAGCTCTCTCCAGGGTACAGAAGTTCTTGGTATAAATTCTCCCACCATTACCAATTTTGTGCTACATCATTGAATGCAGAATTGGGAGGAGATGTGCAGTAATACATTATAAAGTTGTCCTAGCATACAATGGATATGCAATATACAGTAGATATAAATAACCTCAGTGCTGTGATTTAGGTGATCCCAAGAGTACATTTCATTAGATGATTGGTCCCCAGGATAGTGGTATGCTAGGGGGGAGGGGCCTTTAAGAAGTGAGGCCTAGTGGGAGGTCCTTAGGTCAAAGGGAGTCACCACAAGGTAGTTCACACATGACCCGCTAGTGGCAGTTCTCACCAAGAGGGTGGTTATAAAAAGAGCAAGTCTAGCCTCTCTTACCTCTCTCTCTGCTTCCTGACTTGAGGTATAACTCTTTACTCCACCATGCTCCTCCACCGCAATCTGCCATCTGCCATGGTCCCCTTACCAGAACTGAGCTGATACAAATGACATGCCCTTCAACATCGCAGATTGTGAGCTGAATAAATAAATGTCTCTTCATAAGTACCCCGTGTCACATATTTTGTTATAGTGATGAAAAGCTGACTGATACAAGATGCTGAAGACTATTCATTAAAACAAAATAATTAGGAAATGATAAGCTTTGAGCATTCATTACCTTTGTGTTTCTTTTCTTTTTTTTTTTTTTTTTTTTGGTACTAGGGATCGAACTCAGGTCCTTGTGCTTGTGCAGCAGGCAGCAAAACCACTGAGCTAAATCCCTGGCCCTGTGTTTCATTTTTTAAGTCTATATAATTTAATTATTAATAATAACTATATTTAACAACTAGACCACAGATCTCCTAAAAATTTACCAAATGACTTGCTACCCAGTACAAGCCAGCTCCAGCATACCACTAGTGGGACAGAGGCATCTCTGATTCTTTTTTTTTTTTGGTACCAGGGATCAAACTCGGGACCTTGAGCTTGTGAGGCAGGCAGTGGAACCACTGAGTTAAATCCCTGGTCCTGGCATCTCTGATTCTTAAAATATATGAGGACTCTTTTATTAAATAGAGAATTTGGTCAGTTTTATTCCCTCCATTTCCCTACACAAACCTCAAGAAAAAAAAAATAAGGGGTACTTATTCAGCCTGTGGAAAAAGGCAAAAGAATCATTTTTCTTCTCTTGTATATCAATCAGAGCTTTAGGAAGAGTGAAATTTATTCATCACAAATAAAATAAATTGATAGCCACATAAAATTAGCCAAAAGCTTCTGCCTGAAATTTATTGTGTCACTTCTCTGCTCAAATTTCTTCGGTAGCTCTGCATTGCATACTGTAAAAATTCTAAATTCTTTAGACTAACAAAGCCTTTTATAACTGATCCCAGCCCACCCAAGGAGGGTCTCTGTTTTTACCTAGCCTAAATCTCCCTTCTTTTATAATTATAGCTCCATTTTACCTGTGGGAAACTCCCTTTCTCAACTGGATATAGTCTTGGTGGACTCTTATATTTACCCAACTTCTCCTGGTTGAGGACCAGGTTTTCTGACTCAGATGGGTCAAACACATTCCCTGAAATATGAATCTTGAATGGAATAACAGAGAGACTGAAAACTAGTTAAAATTCATTCATCTTGGCAGAAGCCCCTAGAGAAACTCACAAATATTTTTTACTCATCTAGATTTCCAGGAGATATATGTTTTCTGTCTTTTTCAGACCTTGGATTTTCAGGCTTCCTTCTATTTGCTACCCTATCCCAGAGTTCCTTTTTTTTTAAATTTTAACATAGCCAAAAATCATCTCTATTGTTTGCAGTAACAATGCTGGATTGATACACCACCTTCGCAGCCCCATCTCCTACATTCATCTCTGTGTGCATGCATCTCAGCCATAGAAGATCATTGTTTGTTCCACAACATGAACAGTCCTGGCACATAGCAGCACAGGAATATCATGTTTCAGGACTCTCTGCTCTGTCGAGCCTCTTCCCCCCACCATAGTCAGTTCCTTCTCACCCTTAAACATTCAGCTGCAAGTTCCCTGCCTTACAAAACTTCACAAACTTCCAAGACAAAGTTAGTTGCCACCTTCTTGTAAGCCTTTCTGCTAAAACTCTTCATCAAACTGTTTTATTTACTGGCTCTTCTCACATCTGACTGCAAGCAACTTTGAGGCAGAGATTTCATCCTATATATCCCAGTTAGTACTTTTGTAATGTTTGATGAATGAATGATGAATGAGCAAGCTAGGGAGATGTCCTAGGGCAAAAAGAGATAATTGGCCAGGTACTCCCCAGAAGCAGAGAAGCCTGTTGCTACATAGTGAGGAAGAGGTTCCCTAAAGTTCCCTAAAATTTTAGGCTTGAACATAAGCAGACTTTCTTTTGTTATAAAGGAAGAAAAAGAGGTTTTCATATGAATTGCTGGATGTTGTCACTCAGAGCAACCTCAGAAGGCACATATTGAAGATGGCAGTGATATGTTAAAGATGCTGTCACCAGGGCAACTTTAGAAGCGATTCAAGGAAGATGTCAGTCAGTCTTTGAAGGACTGTAGATCAGAGGGCTTCCCATACTACCAGTTTATACTAATTGGACTTCTAAATTTTAGATGAAATTAAAATAAACTTATATTAATCCACTGAGATGTTAAGATTTATTTGTTATGGTGTCTAGAATTACCTGCTTATAGAAATTGATACATTGAGGTTAGATGTGTCCATAACAAAAACCTAAAATATGTGGCATTGGCTTCAGTAAGTAGAGAAGAAATGGAAATCAAAGCCTACAAGTATAGAGACCCAGACTATACCATGCAAATATTCAGTAAAAATATCTGCAATGACTTACATATTTATTACTCATTATTGGGTAACAAATTACTCCAAATTAGTGACTTAAAACAACAAGCATATATTCTCTCTCAGAATGTGTATAGGTCAAGAATTCTGCAGCAGCTTGGAGATGGTTCACGAGGGAGCAATCAGATATTGACAGGGCCTGCAGTTATCATAGATTTGACTGCAATGGTAGGATCCGCTCACTCAATGGCTATGTGAATAGCAAGTTAAGGTGGTAAGTTGGTTCCACTCCATGGGTGGCTGGTTATCACAGAGTAAATGATCCAAGAGATCAAGATAAGCTTCAACATCTTCTATGACCTAACCTTGGAAGTCAGGTATCATCATTTCCATTGTATTCTATTGATCATTTTCCCTGTAGAGAAAATAAACTAGAAAAGAACAAGATTACATTACCAACAAAGAAAGAAAATATCAAGCAGCATTATATTTCTCCATAACATAATTAAATTTCGGGAAAAAAAGCCCCAACATCTCTAGAATATTGAGGACAAAAATGTAAACCAAAAAGTCCAGAACAAGCCAAATTTCATGAGTAAAGATAATTAAAAGTCACTCTCAATTATGCAAAAAACATATTGTTCACAACCCCTTCTGTAAAGAGAAAATTATTTCATGAGGTGGGCATAGTGGCATGTGTTTACAATACCAGCACTTGGGAGGCTGAGGCAGGAGGACTGAGAGTTCAAGGCCAACCTGGACTACATTGCAAGACCCTGTCTTCAAAAAACTTTTTTCATGACTCAAACTAGACAAAACAGAAAAACTTTTTAAAGAATTCAATAAGACATCCCCAACATAAGTAACCAGGCCCGTGCTGGATGCATGGAAACCCTCCCCCGACTTGCACAGGCAGGCCCTCTCCAGGCTGGTGGGGACCCTCCTCCAGCACAAGCAAGCAGGCCTGTACAGTATGGCTCCTCCCACTTCCCACATGAGCAAGCGGGCCTTCACAAGAGGCCCCCTCAACGCTGACACAAAGGCAAGGCCATTCACCAACTCCAAGCCAGCTCTACATTTTGCTTCCCCTTGGCAAAAGGCAGCAGAGGCAAGGACTAACCAAACAACCTGATCCAGGATGAAGACAACACCCTGGGAGAGAAGGGAGCAGCTATACGCTGTGACCATCAAGATTAAGTCGAGTTGTCCACATGAACCCCTAGCCCGCAGCCTACATGCAGCAAAGACCAGAGGGTTAATTGTATTTCCCACCTACCAGTGGAAGTAAGGACACAGCTTGGCTTGGGCAGTGTAGTGGATTGACTAATGCTCAACTTGTAACGCCCAGCTGAACTGAATCACCGTGGTCTGGGCATGGAGGATCCACCTGAGGATTGTTACCAATAGCCATAAAAGGAGAACTGGAGGGGAAGATCTAGGCCTGTTGATTTTCTAGAAGCTTCCTGCGGCTGGTTTTCCTGATGCGAACTAGGCTGTTCTCGGAGGAGGAGCTCGAGCCCTCGCTGTCACTGGGAACGGCTGCTGTTTTCTTTAGGGAAGCTCTGATCTTCACCGTGAGCATCACTTCCTGGCTCCAGTGTGCATCCTTCAGCCTGGTGGCACAAATCCTTCATCTCACCGGCATAGGTTTTCTGGCTTCCACCACTGGCCTTTGGGCCTTCCAGGTGCAGATCCTCAATACGGACAAGCATGAGACATTGCTGAGGGCTCTAGGCAACTGGCTGGACGCAAGGAGGACATTGTCTTGGACTCTAAGTCTTTAGCTGGACTTGTATGGAACATTGCTGGGATCCAGGACCCTGGCTGGATTCTTTGGGCCTCTAGTGTGCACTTAATCTCTTGCACTCCTTTGCATTTGATTTTTTGGATAATTATCATAAAATAATCTTATAAACTATGTGTCCTCTAGTAAATGTATTCCCTTGCCTAAACCCTGACTACAGCAGACAGTAACCACAGACTAGGGTGAATGGACAGAGAAGCCTCCGATGCAGGGAGAGCACCTCAAAAACCCATAGGCCTTAAAGCTAGGCAGAGAAAATTGTGACCAGCTGGATTCCAAGACTGCAGATCTTTTCTTGAAAAGAAACTACTCACTCAAGAATTTTTTCTTTGACTCCATATGATATTGATTTTACTAGTTTTTATTTTTCCTTCCTTGGGTTTTTTAGGAGGCTAGGGTTTTTCTCCCCCTTTTCCCTCTTTTAAGTTTCTTTTCTCTTTTCCCTGTTCAACTTTTTTTTCTATTTTATCTTTATTCTGTTTCTTGTATTTTGCTCTGTCTTTTTTCTTCTTTCTCTTGTTCATTCTTTCCCGGGACTGTTCTCTAACATTGTTAACTTCCCTTTACTCCTCAACTGGTTCTCATGGGATGGCAATGGGGTCATTAACAATACTATGGCCTGTCCCCAGAGAACTGGGTACTTTGTATCCCAAGTAAATGAGGGTGGCTGGATCCTGGGACTGAGGCAAAGACCAATAGCCACGCCCAGAGACACCATGAAAAAGTAGACACTAACTAAAGAGATTTCCATAGGAGAAACAAAGCTTTCCACTATAATCAACCCACAAGCCTCAACACAAAAGCAAGCAAAAAAACAAAAAAAATAGAAACATGAGAACACAAGTCAACAAAATTGCCTCCAAAAACTCCCAATTCACCCAAAGCTGATCCATGGTGCAACATGGGAGGAAACTAAAAGCCACACACCTGAATTATTCAAAATGATATCCGAGGTAACAAAATAGATCAATAAGGCATTTGGCAAGATCAGAGGAGAAATATGTAATAAGATATTGGGCCAAATGAACAAAACGATTAGCCAGTCTTCTGAATACATTCATAAAAAGCTAAACAAATCCATTAAATTCATGTGCTAAGCAAAATGATTCAAAACATGAATGACCAACATAAAAAAAAATTAGAATCCATAAAAATGCTCCAAATAGAAATTCAGAATATTAAAAATTCTATCAAAAGTATGGGCCACAGAAGTAACCGACGTGAGGAAGAAGGTACCATAAGTAGAACAGGGCTGTTGTCAGTGACCAATTAATGAGAGAAACCTAAAAAACAACATGAGAACATGAAAAGTGGGTACAACAGTTTCTATATGACACAAAGATTAATGTTAATTTGAATTAGCGAAAAATCAAAAGACAGTGTAAATGGCATTTTTAAAACTGTTTATTAAAATAACAGCAGAAAAGGGAGTGGCATCACCATTCCACACCTGAAGTTGCACTACAGAGCTACTGTGATAAAACAGCATGGTACTGGCACAAAAGCAGATCAACGGAACAGAACAGAGGATAGAGAAACAACCTCAAGTACATTCAACTATGGTACATCTCCAGCTTACAAACGAGTTCCATTCCAGGAGAATGTTTGTAAGCCTAATTTGTTCATAAGTCTGACAGAGTCTTGTATACCTTTGACACAAATGTACAAGGTAAAGCATAAAAAACTTCACATATTCCACGATCTTGTCCTTGTTCTTTAGAATTGCACCAATGGTTGAATGATTCATGTTACAAGAATGAGCGGCGTCCACCATCTTTTCACCTTAGTCCACTCTCTCAATTATTTTCACTTTTGTTTCCATAGTAATTGCTTTGCACTTCCTAGCAGTCGCCCCCACATCACCACTGCTTTTCCTCTTGCTACTTTTAATTGGATTGGCTATTAATGAGCTATAAGAGTTCTTTACATATTCTTGCCATAGGTTATATGTATTATAACTATGGTCTGTTTAAGAACTACTTTTCATTTTCTTGACGATGTCATTTAAAGTTCTAAATTTTGATGGAATCTCATTTATCAATTTCTTTCTTTTATACATCATGTTTTCTGTATCCTAGGAAATTCTTTCCTATCCTAAATTCATGAACATTTTCCTTTATAATTTCTTCTTAAAGTTCTATAATTTTAGTCTTTCATATTTAGGTTCATAGATCCTTTCAAGTTATTTTTATGTATGGAAATAAAGGGTTGAGGTTAATTTTTTACATATGGATAACAGGAGTTCTAGTACCATTTGCTGAAAAACTATCTTTTCCTCTGCTCTTAAGTTGAGTTTATGTTCTATAAAATGTTAATGTTAAATAATTTTTCAAAGCTCAGTGCACCATATATGTGTGGTTCTATTTCTAGATTCTCTGTTTTATTCCAATGATCTATACGTCTTTCCTTACACCAACACTGCCTTGATTACTGTAGCTTTAGAGGAAGTCTCAAAATTAGGTAATAAATGTCTTCCAACACTGTTTTTATTTCCTTTTTTGCTTTTTACTTTTCTAGGTCCTTTGTACTCCTACATAACTTTTCAATTTCAATATCCAATTCTTCATTTATAGCAGGTATACATAGACCTGAATTTTTATATATACCTTGTGTTTTCTAATCCTACTAAATTCAAATACAAGTTCTAGGGGCTCCTAGAGATTTCTTAGTATTTTCTCTGTAGATGATCATTTCATCTATATATAAAGATTTTACTTCTACCTTGCCAATCCTATGCTAATTGTTTCTTTTTATTCCCAGGCTATTTTGGTTTGGGCCTATGTTTCAAAGTTTAATGGACGGATGAAGAGTAGGCATATATGCCCTTGTTCCCCACCTTAGGGAGAAAGCATTGTATCTTTTCTATTCATATAAGGCGTTTTTGCTGGAAAGTTCTGTTCTACTTCTAGTCTCCTGATAGATTTTACCATGAACAGCTGTAGAATTTAGTCCAGTACTTTTTCTGCAACTACTGACAGGATCATATGGTTTTTTCCTTTCCTCTGTTAAAATGATGACTCATAGGGGTGGGTCTTCCAGTGCTGAACCAGCACTGCCATCCCTATAATAAAACCACTTTCTGGCTTCTAATAGTTTGTTTTGTTAAACAAATTTTTATCTATGTTCATACTTTTTTTTCTATTATCTTTATCCAGTTTTAGGATTAGCACAATGTTGATTTCCTAAAATGAGGGGAAAAGTGTTCCTTCTTTCTTCTGCTTTAAATGTTTGATATAATTCATCAGTTAAAATGTATATGAGCCTTTTGTCGTCATATATGTAGGTTTTCAAGCTAGAAATATACTTTCTTTAATAGGTGCTATTCAAATTTTATATTTCCTCAAGAATCAGTTTCATAATTTATCCTCCAAGGCACTTCTTAGAAGTCGTCAAATTTATTTAAAAAATGATTTTTGTAATATGTTTTCTATATCCTTTTAAATTCTGTAAAATCTGTGGTAATGTCCTCTAAGTTTTGATATTATAATTGAAAAAGTGTATAATTGATATTATGTAATAGGAAGAAAAGGTCTAAAGGAGTAGGGGAAGTAGGAGGGGTGGGGGAAAGGTAAGAAGGGAAAAGAAGAAATAAGAGAAAAGAAAAAAATGGAAACAAAGTCTTTGCAAATAGGGAAGGGTGGAGGGGTGAAGGGAGGGGAGGGAAATGGGGAAAAAATAAGAACCAAGATACATCATGTAGAGGTACAAGATCCCAATGATGAATGTAACTATATTTTATATCTAAAATGTACCAGTAAACTTAATGGAAAAAACAAAAGTGGCCACAGCTGGGAATAACTGGCATATGCCTATAATTCCAGCTACTCAGGAGGCCAAGGCAGGAAGATTGCAAATTTAAGGCCAGCCTGGGCAACTTAATAAGATCTTGTTTCAAAACTTAAAAAGAAGTAATTTTTTTTAAAAAGCTGGAGATGTTGCTCAGTGGTCAGACACTTGCCTAGCATGGGTGAGGGTTGGGTTTCATCCCTAGCACCACAAAAAAGTGGCCCCCAAATGACCTTGTAATTCCTAGTTCACCATCCACCCCTAGGTTATTTGAGAGAATAATAAGGTGCAATTGACAGAGGCAGTCTTTGAAGAGAATTGTCAGAGAAGAGAGTGCTGCAGTGTTTTACCTCCCCTTCCCCTACTCCTCTCCATATGAGGGGTTCAGGGGATAACACTGAGATTTCTGGGAAGTACTCGCTAGGAGTGAAGACTGACTTTTTACCCACAAATCATTAGCCACCTACTAGTCTATACCTCAGGCCCACCTCAGCTCCCCCAGCAGTCAGGCCTGGAGGAGCCAGATGTGTGTCTCAGTTCACTGGGACACAGACACAGTGATGGTCGCTTCCCTAGAGAAAATCAAAGGCTTGGGTGTTTCTTATGTCAAATTCTTCACCATACTATTTTATTATAGCACTCCCCAAAATATCAAAATCATAGTTAGATTAAATCATAGCATAACCATATGATAGAATGTTATTGGGTCAAGGTATATAAAGTCTTTGGCATGTTCATAACTTATTTTTCTAAAGTGAAAGGTATAGAACAAAATATTATGCTCATTGTCTTAGTTCAAGTTGATATGACTTAAACAACAAATACCTATTTCTCACCTATTTCTCTGGAGGCTGGAAGTCCAAGATCAAAGTGCCAACATTGTTGCTTCTCCCCTTCCACCTCATCCCCATAGCCCATCCTGAGAATCCAATCCAGAGGCACTTTACCACTGAGCTACATCCCCAGCCCTTTTTAAAAACTGTTTTATTTAATTTTCAGACAGGATCTCACTAGGTTGCCCAAGTTGGAGTCAAACCTGCAATCTTCCTGCTCAGCCTCCCTACGTGGTGGGATTACAGGTGTGCTCCACCACACCTGGCTGTGTGGTCGCTTGATGGTGAGGGCTCTCCTGGCTCATGGACACCTGCCTTGTTGCTGAATCCTCACATGACAAGTACAGTGAACTCTGGTCCCTTCATTTCTTTTTTTTTTTTTTTTGGTACCAGGGATCGAACTCGGGACCTTGTGCTTGCGCGGCAGGCGCCAGAACCACTGAGCTAGATTCCTGGCCCAACCTTCATTTCATTTTGAAGACACTAATCCCATTGTGGGAGCTTCACCTTTATGACTTCATCTAAAACTAATCGCCTCCCGGAGGTCCCAACTCCAAATGCCGTCACACTGGGGGCTAGGCTTTCAACAGGAATTTGGAGAGATGCAAACATTCAGTCCACTGCACGTTGTGGTCCATTTTGGGGGAAATGAGCCTTTGAGAAAATGAGTCTTTGAGTGATTGAGGAAGAAAAAAAGCAGTCTTTGAAGAGCGCTGTCAGAGGAAAAGGGTCACGACTAAGAATAAATATCTTAGACTTTGCTTTGTGATTGTCTTGCCAAGTCATGGTGTTAACTTACAAGCTGGTGATAAAGCTGAGGACTTCCCCAAAGTGAGTGAATGCACCTGCTGTTCATCATCCTATGAAGAGGTTAGGCCTGGAGCTTGAAGTGCTGGGGAGGTAAGGAGAGCTTTCTGCCCCACGCAGGCCTGGAGGCTAGATGACCAGATGTTCAGAATAGTTCTTTTGGTAAAAACATGCACATCTCTTGCTTATGAATTTCAACTTACATACTCAATTTAAATGTTTTCTATATTTCCCTTTTGTTTGCAAATTATATCTGTCAAAGTAATTCTGCATGATAATTGTACATAGATCCCTAGGTATTCTGCACCATCACACAGCTTTGAATGTCAGTTAGGTACTGCTGTGTGGGCACCTAGCTGCTCCCCTGCAAGATGGAGCCAGAGATACAAAGTTCTCTGGTTTAAGACACCCCCATATACGGCTGCCTTCACAACTCCCTGGCATTCTGGATCAGAGGTTGAATATCTGATAGGTAGTTTTGGCTACTTGAAAGGGCAATTTCCAGGACTGAGTCCATGGGGTCTACAAGTTCTAGCTAAAGAATAAGTCCTGCTGAAGTGCATTAAGGCTTCATGAAATGAGTACTGAACAGATAAAATAACGATTCTGTCTATATTTGAGCTACTGTAACATGGTATGTGTGTGGAGGGGAAAGAAGCTACTTCCTCAAACTAACCCATCTTCAGACCCTAAAGAGTTGCTCCTTCGTTTGAATTAAAATCTATCTTCATTTAACTTCCAATCCTTTGCCCTACAAATAACTCTTGAGGCCACATCATTCCACTCATTCTTTCTCACCAAGACAGCTGTCATATTCCTGAATCTTTGACTTTTTTTACCCGGTCTCATCTGGGCACTCACATTTGAACATGCTCCAATGTGTCTATGTGGGTCTATTTTTTCAAGGCTGGGGATAAATCCAGGGCCTCTATATGTACACGTTTGCTCTACTGCTGAACTACACTCTCAGCCCTTGTATCTCTTCAAAGTGTAATAAAAAACCACAGCACATCTGTGGTCTGATTGGTAGAATACTGTGAGATGATCATTCTCTTACTACATGACACCAAACAACGGAATCTTTTGAGTTAGAGATGTTAGAAATGAGAGTGGGACAAATATTGCAAGCATGAGCTCAAGCTTTATTGTGGGGAAAGGAAAGGGGGCCCCAGCTAAATTGGGGCTGAAGGGAGTGAGAAGTTAGCTGAGAGAGTAATCAAGCTGCTGCTCCCAGAACAGACAGCAGCAGGTTTTTATTGATTATCTAGGGTGGGCTAAAGTCAGGTAATTTTCATTGACGGGGACATCTTTTCAAAAGACGCTTCTTGTGACAGACACAGACCACCAGGTGGTTACAGTCCACTTGTCCTACAAGCTGTTGAATGTTCATGCATCTGGCAGCATCATACTGCGCAAAACATGGTGGGCTAACAGGCTGTCAGCTCCACTCAGGAACTGCAGAGTGGCCTTTGCAGCTAGCATCATGGTCTTGAATAAACATTCTGGCCTTGATAGGGTTGAAGGACTTTCAGGGTTTGAGTTGCTGAGAAAGTACAAGGGTAGGGTAGAAGAAATACATAGCAGCTCCAAGGCACAACAGGCCAAATTAACCTTGTAGCACAGTCTTGAACAAAACATTTTTAAAATGATCAACATATCTATGTGAAGAGAGCAGCTCTGACCCAGGTTAAGACAGTAAAGGGAACAGGCACACTATGAAGACAGAGACGCCAAACGTTTCATCCCATTTTAGTCATCTGAGATATCGGTAAGCCCAAGAGAAGAGTCAGAGTTTTCAGCAAAAGGTCCCGAGTTCGAGTTCGATCTCCGGTACCAAAAAAAAAAAAAGTAGCATCTACGGCAAAGCATCTACGGAGATTAATATATATTACCCAGCTATGTGACCTCCAAAACTAGTAATTTTAAGTTGCCTAACAGCAAGTGAAGCCAGGGGGTTTATTTAGGTTATTTTCTTAGAAATTCTCATTTGGGCTGGGGATTTAGCTCAGTGGTTCTGGTGCCTTCCTCACAAGCGCAAGGTCCTGAGTTCAATCCCCTAGTACTCCCCCCCCCCAAAAAAATATATATATATATAGAAATTCTTCTTTCATGCAAACAACTCTGCTTCTGTGATTTTATTAGGGTCTTGGGACAGGTCTGTTGAAATATGCCATGGTACACAATCGTTTATTGCACTGAGTTTATTTTGTCATTCCAGCATTCTGTCCCACCACTAACTGTCCCACTAGATACATGGGATTTTGTTTTGTTTTGTTTTTGTCGCATCAGATATTTACTTGGTTAGTTATAGTTGACAAAAATCTCACTTGCCTGTTCACTTTTCCCTCATTTATAGTTGTGCAGTTGTATTTGTGGAGCCAAATAAAATCTGTAACATTTAGAACATAATGCTTGACCTATGACCTAAATCGTTAGGATAATAATTTACTGTTACTTTTGTTTTTTGCGTTGTTGGGGGGGTCTAACCCATGCCTTGTACAATCCCCAGCTCAATAATTAATTTCATCTTATTATTGTAATCATTATATTAGGTGGTTTACCACTGAAAATTAGACGTTGGGTGTCAGGCCTCACCTCTTTCGGCCTCGGAAATAGAAATGCTACTTTGCATTACATTTGTTTTCGGATTTTCAGTCCGCAATACCATAACCGGCCCTTCTCGGCCCAGAAGGGCCTAAGTAAGCCCCGCCTCCCGAGCTCCAGCGACCCGGCCCCTGGCGTCTCCCCGCCCACTTCTAGCCCGAGGCGGGAAGCGAAGGACGTAGGTGCTGATTGGCTGTCTGGAGCGCAGCTTGATGGCGTCAAACCAGGCAAGCGACCGTCTCGGACAGTGCCCCGGGGCGAAGGCTACCTGCGTGAGAAGGCTGGTTGCGGAGCTTGCGATGGCCTTGGAGAGCTAAGGCTCCAGCCCTCCTTACATTTATACATGAGTTTCCTAATCGATTCCAGCATCGTAATTACCTCCCAGGTGAGTCACCGACGCCCTCAGCGCATCCCCGGGCCTTCCTTCCAGAATCGCGCTCTAGGGCCTCGGCGTTGCGGGCTGGCTGGGGTTTCGCTGCTCGCGCCCGCCCCACCCTAACCCTCAGAGCCCAAGGATAAGGTGGGTTCTGCTGCATCCGCTTCCCTCCGCTCAGGTTGTCTGAGGCTGGCTTTCAGCCAAGGCTGCAGCTACTGTCTTTCCAGTTCATTTGTGGGAGGGGTCAGCTGGGCTCCACGTCCAGAGCGGTTGCCGGGAGAGGGGAGCCAGCGGTCCCTAAAGTTCCCCGAAGCCTCCGGACTGTGTCGCTGACCCAGCGATTGAGGAAGTTGTGGTTCCAGGCGCTGGTGTGCGGCGCGCCAATTAGGGCTGAAAACTGGGGACACGTGTGGGCTTTGTTCTTCGTGTCAGATCCTGAGTTGAGTGCAGAGAGACATTTGCTGCCATCACTTATATCAAATATTGGGGTTTCCTGTTTGCACTGACACCTCACCCCTTATTTTCTGCTTGCTATTCACCCTTTTCGGGTCCTTTTCCGACCTTCGTTACTTCTCATTTGGTCACATTCATTCATAGTCAGCATTTACCTATTTTATAAAGCTCTGAGAGTACAAACATACAGAAGACACTTTCTCTGCCCTCTAGGACCTTCATCTAGTGAACTTCTTGCTTTTACCATTTCATTTGTTGTTGGTCTGTTTTTTCTCAAGCTCTTAGAATAGCAGTGATATCATTTAAGTACTTGTGAGTTTATTTCTTAAGATCCTGTACTGTCCATAGCTGTATACTCAGTTCCAAGTGCAAGCACTCAAATAATTGTTGGCCAACTGTTACCAATTGTAGAAGCTCCGACTACCTAATTATTGGCTGCCCCCACCAATGTACACAATAATTTAAAGTATTCTTAGTTGTTCTTTCTTACAAATGGCAAATGAAAGAAATAATGCCTTTTGAAAGCTTAAAGTAAGCTAAATCTGGACTTTTGATGTCGTTTTTGTACTGCTTCATCCTAATGCTTTTGTCTGTAGAGCCCTGTCCTTGCCTCTTGAAAAACTTTTATAACATTTAAGATATTAACCAAAAGCCATTCATTGGGCTAGCACTCTAATAAATAACTTTTTCTATTTTTTAAATTTACTGTCTTTAATTTCTGTTGTTTTTATTGTTGATCATACTATTCAAATATATCAGTGTACAAAACTCTGGACATGTAGCTCTCTTAAAACCTTTTTAAGGCTTCCTACTATCCCTGATGACAATACAGTACAGTTTTTATCCTTAATACCAATTCGAGAAAAATACTTAAACAGCATTTTTCATTTAGAATTAAAATAAGAATGTTAATAGAAAGTTGCCATTGCATTGCAGCTTCTAAGATTTTTAACATTTATATAATTGAAAAGTTGAACCAAGAAATAGCTTTCTAATCTTTTGTGCCTTAATTTCATATACTTTAACTTTCATACACATAGTCACATAACTGTCTAACCTGCTCAAAACTAGGACTCAAAGAGTCCTTTGCATCAGATATTCTCTGTCCAAATATATATGTAGCTACTTTATCATCATTTAGGTATCAATAAAGATGTCACTTCGGGATGGCTTTACCTGGCCTCCTATCCTCAACAAAGTACCCTTTCATCCTGGTCACCTTCTTTCTCATTTCCCTGTTTTATTTTCTTTTCACATTTATCAGTGTTGTGTATTTCTTTGTTATCTGTAGACTCTATAAAGTCCACAGTGTTATCTTTCTTATTCTCTTCTGTATTCCGTAGTGTCTAGATCAGTTGCTGGTCCATAGTGGAAACCTAGAAATATTAATTTAATAAAAAGCTCCTTGCTAGGGAGATTCACTTACTTTCAAAGCAACCTCCCACACCACTTTTCCTTTGTGTGTGTATGTGTTTGTGTGTGTGAACTGAAAGGTTTATTTGAAATGTCAGAAATCAGAGGTCACATATCAAAACTTGTGAGCCTCAGACAACATCTTAGCGTACCAATTGTTAACCATGCCACGGGAAGAAGCTGAAACTCTTTAATATGGCTTATAGGGTCACCTAGGTTGGACCCTGACATTGAGCTCTTCAGCCTTGGCTCCCACCATATCCTCACTTCACTTTAGACTTCTAAACTTTTAGTTCCTTAACCTGGCCATGCTATCGTGCCACCAGATGTCTAGTCTTCTCTCTTTTTAGGACACTCCCCCTCCCCCATATTCCTTCCCTTCTTTGTCTTGGCAAACTCCTGTTCAACCTTCAGATCTCAGCTTGAACATCCAAAAAGCCTGTCCCGGACTGGATTAGATAGATAGATTAGAAAGATAGGTGTTCCTATACATGCTGCTGTAATGTCCTTCACTCCCCTTATAACAATGCTACCATGATGTTTTGTAATTACTTGTTGATCTCCTCCTTAAATTATAAAGCCCCTAGAAAGTAGCATTCGTGCTTTATTATTCACTGTTCTATCACTAGGACCTGGCACATATTATGCAACAAGAAATATTTGTTGGGGGACGGGAGTTTAGCTCAATGGTTCTCACACCTGCCTCGCAAGCGCAAGGTCCCGAGTTTGATCCCCAGTACCACCACCACCCCCAAAAAAGAAATATTTGTTGGCTGAGTAAAAGGTTGAATAAATGATCCAAGAAAAGTGTCTTTTTCCAGTTAGTCTTTAATACTAATAGCCATTTTTTTTTCTCTGTACTGATTTTCAACCTACAGGTCATTTTTATAAAAGCAAGTATTAGCCAACATTTTGACCCCTCTGTACTATCGTGAGACTTAACAACTCCAGAGTACACTCTGAGTCCCAAGGCCAAGACTCTACTCTGCAGTTCTAAAAGCATTTTTTTTTTTTTTACAGTATTGGGGTTTGAACATAGGGCATCACACTGGAATTCTTATTTATCTTAAGTGTAATAAATCATCCAATTACTTTTTGTTGTTAAGAGGTGAGTGTCTCCCTATGTTGCTTAAGCTGATCTCAAATTTCTGGGCTCAAGTGATCTTCCTGTCTCAGCTTCCTTTAGTAGCTGGAACTAAGGAAGTGCCACTGTGCCTGGCTGCAATTACTTTTGTGTGTATGATTTTTAAGTCTTTTAGAAGCTTCCTTTGTCAATGGGAAAGGAATCAATGATAAAACATTAAAGGTATATATCCATTTTTCTTTTCATCCATTCTCTAGCCCATCATACAAATTTACAATTTTTACTTGTTTTCTCTTCTTTGTCTAAAGCCTCATTTTAGGTGATCTTGTTAATTTTTTTAAAATTATTCATTTCCACAGTCTATACCATTCCCAATCACAATTGTCCTACTTCTCTACCTTAATTATGGCTTCAGACACAGTTACCTAATGTTGCCAAATAGTCCAGGAAATTTTTTCCTCCTTCTCTGTTTACCCTTTTCTGCTTGAACTGGATTTGTGGATCCAAGTTACTTTCTCGTACCCTCTTGTTCCTGTACCTTCTGACTTAGTCACTTTCCTCATAGCTGGGAGAAAATACCCAACACCCACAAATTAAAGGAGAGGTTTATTTTGGCTCATGTTTCAGTCCACAAACTGACTAGCTCCAATGCAGATGGGCATGGCTGAGGAAACCTGGCATCCTTGATGCAGAGAGTGTGAAGGGAGGAGCTGAGGAGGGAGATAAAGCCTTCTAGGCCAGGCCCCCAGCAACTCACCTCTTCCAGACTCCACCCCCTAAAAGCAGGTCAGCTATAAGCCTCCATAATCTAATCACCTTCCAAAAGCCCTGCCTTTGAGCACATGAGGCACCTGGAGGTAATAAACCATAACCCCTTCATATAAAATTCCACAGTTGGATCATTATTTTGTTGACTGCAATGTAGGGGCCTGAAGTCAGCTGTAGAAAATTACAACTGTGCAGTTCACCAGCACAAGTTTAACCCTTGTCTCTTCATAACTTTAATCAGCTGCAGTACTTGTTCTTTTCTCCTCATAGCTTCTGAGTCTTTATTACTCTCCTCGAATCCCCCTTCTCTGTTCATCTCCTAGCAGATGATCTTGTCCCCTACTTAAACAATAGAAGTGAGACCAAAAGATGTGATCTCCTTCTGCTTCCTACATTTTAATCTAAGAGGTTATCCATTTCTACAGTCATTCTCAACTCCTTTCCTCCCATGTCAGAAAATGAGGTACCCCAACACCTCTCTGCCTTTTACTTTACTCATACTTTTAAGAGTGGTTTTTAATATTTTAAGGGTGTGAAAACCTTTGAGTGTGTGAAGAATATCTTGGAACTTCTGAAGAAAAGTGCACATAACCTCAAAATTGCACACAATACCAGATTTTAATCCCAAATTACAACTTCCTTCAGCTCAGGTATTATCTTCTCTGGAAAATCTGATCTAACCCCATACAGATTGGTTTGGTCTCCCTCTTTCATACTGTTTCACAATAGCATGTACATGTCTGTGTCATTGCACATCCATATTACATTATATATCCATATTACATTATTTATTTTGTGTTTTTAGCACTGTATTGAGTTTCTTGAGGGTAATGACTCTCTCATCAAATTCCCAGCATCTAGTAGAGCATGTAGAAATTACTACAGAATTTTGAGGTTGAATGTTACTGATTGATGACTATCTTTGACTGTAGCGCATTTAGCCACTCAGCAAACATTTACAGGGACCCTGCTGTATGCCAAGCAGTATGCTGGGTGCTGAGGATACAAAAATATTAAGACAGACATAGTCCTTGTCCACAGAGTTTGTTTGTTTGTTTGTTTTTAAGCAAACTTTATTTGAAAAAGTAAAAGTGAATGAGAGAGAAACTGGCTCTACAGTGTGAGTTTGGGCAGAGTAAAATAGGAAAAATCAAGATAAAAGTACACCCTGGAGACTATCATGAGGAAAGCAATCCCAAGCTCTTGTTGGCATCTGTCTCCAAATCTTGAGGAAACCCACGAGAACTTCTACACACAGGTCTTCAGAGGTGGTGCTGGGATTCCATGCCACAGGCTAACATCTGGTCTATGTTGTCCTATGGAAAACCTGATCGAGGGGCTGAAGGGAGGGCAGAGGAATGAGAAAAAAATAAGAAACAAGATACATCATGTAAAGGTACAAGATCCCAATGATGAATGTAACTGTATTGTATACCTAAAATACATCAATAAAATCAATGGAAAAAAAAAACAAACCTGATCCAGTTCTCATGAGAAGTCCATATGCAGGGCTTTGGGAACTGTTCTATGCATGTGTTCCACATCTTGTAATAAACAGGTCACACCTCATCCCCAACCAGCTTTGTGACATCCTAATCTCCTGTCTCATTTCCCTCTGAGAGACACAAATCCTCATAATTTTTTTTTTTTTTTTTTGTACCAGGGATCAAACTCACAACCTTGCACTTGCGAAGCAGGCTCAGTGCAACTGAGCAGAATCCTCAGCCCAAATCCCCATAATTCTTTATACGGTGCTGGAGGTTTCTGTTTTTTATTGCTTCTTCAAGCTGGAAGGGGCTATAGACCCTACCTACTGGCCATTATGTACTCTCCAACTACCTTGGGATGCTGTGATTCACTGGCTGGGTTAAATAAAGAAAAACTTGTCAGAAAGCAACAAGAGTTAATGACCATCAACCTTCATTATTAGCCTAAATATGAGGAGTAGATTAGGGTTAGGATTAGGGCAGATAAGATTTCCATGCTTCCTGTAATGGCACCTGCAGTCTTGCTTTTTGAAGAGAAATCTCAGGTTTTCCAGAGGCTCACAGGAGTAGCTTTCTCCTTTTAGGTGATCTTGTTCTTCAGACAGTTCCAATGTGACTGCCTTAGAAAGGTGAATCCAGTTATCTATCTCTGCCACCTTGACTGCAGTGGGTATGGCAAGGATTACTGAACAGGGCCCCTTCCATTCTCTCCCAAGTTTTTACCAGCACTTGGTCTCCAGGATGGACAGTAGGTGGTCCTTCTGGGCCAGGAGCTGAGGGGTCTCTCTTCCCATACATTTGGATAGACTGTTGTACTTGGCCCAGATTAACCACTTACCAGTCCAGTTGTTTAACTACAGGATGACCAAAAAATTTCATATTTACTTCATTAATTTTTTTTTTTTCTGGTACGGGGATTGAACTCAGGACCTTGCGCTTGCGAGGCAGGCGCCAGAACCACTGAGCTAAATCCCTGGCCCTTCATTAATTTTTATAAGGTAATATAACAAGAAATATAAAAATGACAATGTTATCAGATTTATTTAATACAATACAAGAGTTGACTGGTTGAAAAGACACCTTCTTGAGCAATGCTCTGGATAGTCAGTATGTAAACAAACCCATTGCCCAAATGATGCATGGGGTAAACTGTTCAGTGGTTAATGAGATATGTAAGAGCCTTATGGTTTCTGGTTCTATCATATCAGAGAATAGAAATGTCCTCCTGTATAACTTCTCAAATGGGCTCAAACTTAGCCCAGTTTTGGGCATGTTACAAACGCTCATGAGGGCTGGGTATTTAGCTCAGTGGTTCCACCGCCTGCCTTGCAAGCCCAAGGTCCCAAGCTTAATCCCCGGTACCAAAATCAAACACTCAGCACTATTGATAGAACTCTGCTGTCTCTTGGCAAAGTTTTGCCAGAGCTCACTTTAGGGTCTGGTTGGCTCTACCTTTCCAGAAGATTGAGGCTGCCAGGAGGAATGGTGGTGGTACTTTATTCCTAAAGGCTTTGCCATCCCCTGAGTTATTTGGGACTTAGAAAAAGGACCATTGTCACTCTAGAAGGATTGAGGAAGTCCAAATCTAAGCATTACTTCTTTAAGAAGCACTTTGACTACATCTGTAGCTTTTTCTGAACGGGTAGGATAGGCTTCAGTCTATCCTGTGAAGGTGTCAATTAGAACCAACATCTGTTTAAATCCTCCACATGGTGGCATATAGGTAAAGTCTAATTGCCAGTCCTCCCCAGCATTTGTTCCTCTCTTCTGTACAGGTTCTAATTAAGGAGGTGGTTTGGGGTTGCCCAGGTTATTGTAGGTACAGAGCAAGCAAGCTTTGCACACCTGTTGGCTGGTTGCCATTAGTCCTAATCCTGTGAAAACTTGAGTGACCATTTCCAGTGTAGCATCTCTTCCCATGGGGAAGGAATCATGAAGTATTTTTATAGCCTTCCACTGTGTCTCTTGAGGAAGGACCAGTTTGTTTTCTAAATACCACAGAGTCCCTTTTTAATTCCCCCATCCTAAGGCCCATTTGTTTTGCTGGGGAGTATAGACTGGCTTTTCCTCAGGAACTGGGAGTAAGGGTAGACTCTTTATGGGATGTAAGGCTGCCCTTTTTGCTTCCCTATCAGCCTTTTGATTTCCCAAGAATTCAGACATGCCACTTTTGTGCCCTTTATAGTGCATGACTGCGATCTCCTTGGGAACAAGGACTGCCTCTAGGAGTTGTAAAATTTCTCACCTGTGCTTGATAGATTATTCTTTATTAGTCAATAAGCCTCTTTCCATCTACATTGCTGCATGGACATGTATCAGAAAGGCATATTTGGAATCTGTAGAAATAATTAACCTTCTGCTTTTTTCCTTTTATCAATAACCAAGTAAGAGCTATTAGCTCTGCCTTTTGAGCAGAGGTTCCTGAAGGAATAGTTTTAGTTTCATTGACCTATTATGAAGTGACAACTGTATAACCTGCCTTTCGGTGTCCTTCTTGGACGAAGGCACTTCCATCAGTGAACCATACCTCTTCAGGTTTTTGGAGGGGCAGATCACTGATGTCCTGCCTACTTGCATAGCTCTGGGAAATGACTTGTTCACAAGAGTGGTTACCTTCTGGGCCTGTAGGCATTGAAGAAGTAGGGTTAATAGTAGTGCAAGTGTTTATAATAACCTCACATGTGTCTAAGAGCATGGCCTGATACTTAGCTGTTCCCCTGTTAACTACGAGTAAACCTTTTGTCTTCAAAATAGCTCTCACCTTGGGCTGGGGATTTAGCTCAGTGGTTCTGGCGCCTGCCTCCCAAGCACAAGGTCCCGAGTTCGATCCCCGGTACCAAAAAATAAAAAATAAAAAAAATAGTTCTCACCTGCTGGGGAGTCAGGACTTCTAATTTCTTTACCAAAGTTGACTTTGCAGCTTCTGTTAGTACAACTTCAAAGAATCTCTGATTGGGGTCCCTTGATCCCAACTGTGGCTATAGATCCAGAGAAGGGTTTTCTAGAGAAATAAGTCAAAACAGAGTGAAGCAGGACCGGAGATTTAGCTCAGTGGCCCTGTGCCTGCCTTGCAAGTGCAAGGTCCTGAGTTTGATCCTCGGTACCAAAAAAAAAAAAAGAAAAGAAAACAGAATGAAGCAATTGAATCGGTTCACCCATGACATCTGAGATTATCCAGGGTTCCTCGGAGGAGACAGTGATGTCCATGGATGGGGCATTGCAGGGTCCCCTGTGCCTCTTCAGTCATCAGAGCAGGAAATAAGGGTTCTGGCTAGCCTAGCCCCTCTCTGAGAGTGGGACACTCAAACTTCCAATGCTAGGACTCAGGAGCATTACCTGTCTCACATACTTATCAGGGCCCAACTGGAAGCTTGCTGCAATCTTATGCCCAGTGTATAGTCCTCTTACACTTCGAACAGGAACCTTTTCCCTGGTTGTCCCTGGGTTTTTCCTTAGACGATCTGGGTGAGTTTAAAGCATTGCCAACTTCAACAACTATAATTTTAATCTTTTTCTTTTGTCCCTCCTCTGGGTCCCAATTGTTGAACACAGAAAAGGCCACACATCCAGCAATTGGGCCATAGGGGTCTGTGGGCCCATCTGAAGTTTTTGTAGCTTATACCAAATATCTGGGGTGATTGACAGATAAATACATGGACAACAAGGACCTACAGAGTGAACATAAGCAACGAGAAAGAAAAACAAAAGCATACATGCCCTTCTCCCATCCCTATGGCAGGGCCAAGAAGCCCCTCCTTGGTACCTTGAGAAGAGTCCCCTGATTCCCGGCCTAGGGGAGAGAGCAAGGGAAAGAGAGAAGAAAAACAGCCTTTTGGAGAGAAAAATTGAGTCCAACACGGGCCTTACCTTGGTCTCTGGTACCTGAGTCTTACTCCTGGCTGAATACACCAAAATGTTATCTGGTAGCTCCTTCTAAAAGTGGTTCACCAGATAAACATTACTGGGTTTTGAGTTGCTCAGCTCTCCTGAAGTTAGATTCCAGGTTCTTCTTATCTCAAACAAAGAACTGAACAAAAAGGCCAAATTTTATTTGAAAAAGTAAAAGTGAAGAGTGAGGGAGAAACTGACTCTGTAAAGCGAACTTGGGCCAAGTAAAAGAGGAGGAAACAAGATAAAAGTACACCCTGGAGGATGCAGGGTGGGCTTTTGTAAGGAAAGCCATGATAGCAAGCCTCATAGAGTTTATAATAAAAGGAAATTAGACATTGCAAACCTGTGTGGTTTGATAAGAGAAGTATAGGGTAAGATAGGGTTATATCAAAAGCACCTTTATCTTTATTCAGGAGGATGAAGAAGGCCTTTCAGAGGGAGCAATATATTTTAAGACCTATGGTATTGTAAATGGGAGAAGACTGGGGACAATTTCCTGCCGTGGGATGCCAGAGTTCCCAGTATGAAGGAATGTGTCCAAGAACAAGAGGAAGCTCCTCCACGTGAATGAAAATGTCTAGTAGGCGGGAAAGCTAAAGAGGAGTCAGTAGGAAGACCTCAAAGAATTTAATAAAATTCCCAACCAATATAAGTAAAAAAAAAAAAAAAAAGATGTTGTGTCAGAGCATGTTAGTGTGTGTGTGTGTATAGAAGGTTCTGTTTACTAGTGAAAAACCAGCTTTGTCAACTGTCACATGGCTGTTGTCACTGATGCCAAAACTGACAAAAGCAGGATCCTGCAGTCTCATGTGGAAACCCCCTTGTATAGATTAATCAGGATGGTGGAGAAGCTAAGAAAGTTCTGAAGGAAAAAACACATTTAAAAAAATACTAGTCTTTCTACTGTTCATTTATTTTTTTCTCAACTTCTTCCCTTGAAATATTAATTTTTTTAAAAATACTTTCAAACAAGTATCATCTATAATAAGCAAGTTTCAGAGTCCTGGACCAGGGATTTAGCTCAGTGGGACCTTGCCTGCAAGGAACTGAGTTCAATCCCCTGTACCAAAAAAAAAAAAAATGGTTTCAGAGTCCTTGTCTGTTTGCTAACTGTTTTGGCTCACAAAATGATTTTCATAAGACCAGGGAAATACATACATACTTCCTTTTTTGTCTACCTTAAAACACACTCTATAGTATGAATGACTTCAAAGATGTAAGAGCATTTAAATACCTCTCTCCAGTGTTATGAGTGGATCTCATCTTTAATCTCTGAAACACATGTCTAGCTGATCTTTTATCATAAGATAATGTCTATAAGGCCTTTTTCGAAAGAAGATGCATATTAACATTCTGTGTTCTTTTTCCTCTAGATACTTTTTTTTGGATTTGGGTGGCTTTTCTTCATGCGCCAATTGTTTAAGGACTATGAGGTGAGAACAAATCGTTATGTTATATGAATGGAGAGTCTTTTAAAAGGAGACAAGAAAACATCCTCATTAAAGAAAGATCATGTTCACTTCCAAGACAGCAAGTTTTTGCCAAATGAGTACTGTGTAGCTATGAAGCTGCAGAATATGATTAGGCTTAATAGACTTTAAAACAACAAAAAATTAAGTCAAAAGTCCAAAAGCTAATAGCAAGGAGTGTCACCCTTGTCGTATCTGGACACACACCAATAGACAGTTACTCTTTGGGAGAGTAATGTCTTATAAGTGTTCTCTTTCCTTTGTCTCTCTAGCCCTGAATTACCAACCTTACATTTAAAATTAATATCAAAATCTCAAAGTTGATCTGGTTCCTATTGTAAGCCTTGGATTCAGAAAATCACCACCCTAGACTGTATATATTCTAATTCTTTTTATTTAGTAATCAGATCAGTGCTTATGGACTACCTTTGGGCCATTTCTATTATGTTCTACATTAAACCTTTCCAGGGAGCTTGGGTAGTTTCTGAAAGAGCCCAGAATCCTGGAGATTCTGTTCAATACTTTAAGTCTTCCTAGGTAAGGTTCCAGAACTGATCCAAGACATTGGGTGGGGTCAGTGTGCATCAGGAATTCTATGTGCTACTTCTGACTCTGTTTCTTCATCTGCTTGTGCTTTAATTATCAGCTCAAAATTTCAAGCAAGGAAATAACTGACTTCTGGTCTCTTTCTGGCTTTTACTAGGTGCGTCAATATGCTGTACAGGTGATCTTCTCTGTGACTTTTGCATTTTCTTGTACCATGTTTGAGCTTATCATCTTTGAAATCTTAGGAGTACTGAATAGCAGGTGAGTAAGAGTACTAAATAACTCTCTTGAAGAGTCTGTGCTAATTTCTTTATGGTAGAAGAGTCGCCTGGATCCCATAACTGAAAAAAGAGCTACCATTTGTCTCAGTCACTGCAATGAGCACTGTAAATATGGGTCCTAGGCATCTAGTAACTGGTTTGGCAAAGATTATGAATGAAATACAGGAAAAAAAATGACTGTTGAAATAAGACTGTAAAAAACTAGGTCCCAGGCTTCCCTTAGAGAAGTTTTATTTTTCTCAGGCTGTTCTCTAGCTGAACCCCAATAATGCCGTTTCATATTGAAAAATCTCTGAAAAGATCAGAATTCCTCAGAACTACTTAACTCTATTCCCTTTCAGATAACAGCCCTGCTGGTTTATTAGACAACCTATCTAAAATATTTCTTGTTTGTTAAACTACAAGTATCTGTATGAGGAGTTCATCAGCTAGGCTATGTTAGCTTGTATTGTGCTTTTTTTTTCTTTGCAATACTGAGAATTGAACCTAGGACCTTTACACTGACCTACATCCCCAGTCCTTTTTTTTTTTTTGGAGACAAGGTTTCACTGAGTTCCCAAGGCTGGACTCAAACTTGCAGTCCTCCTGCCTCAGCCTCCCAGAGTGCTGGGATTACAGATGTGAGCCACCTCACCTAGCCTATTTGTACTAGAATCTTTTACAAATGAAGTCATCTTTCACTCTTGTCAGGAGTCAGTGCTGATCTAAGCTTAAGTTTAGTATAGGCCCCTGACACTTGAGACTTATAGGAAGATTGTATTCTCAAATCTTTTAAGAATCAGTCAAAAAATTTTTTTTAGTTTTAAAAACTTAAAATACATATGATTGCAAAATATTGAAAGATTGAAAAGAGTTGATAATTTTGGTCTTGTGATAGATCAATTAATAATAATTAATAACATGTACTATAGATAAAACAGGAATATATTTTGACTCCCCTTTTAAGCTTGTTGTTTAATAATCCAAACTTTTTTCATGAACCAGATATAGATCCAGAGGCCAATATTTTACATGCTGGTTATTAAACTGTTGTCACAGCCCTCCTGTTTCACTACTATGTAAGCAGAGGTTGTCAGAGACTTCAGTGAAGGGCGAGATAGTAAATGTTTTAGGCTCTGTGGGCCATAGAATTTCTATCATGGCTACTCAACTCTGCTATTGTAATTGAAAAGCAAGCATAAGAATAAACAGATGGGCATGGCTGTGCTTTAGTAAAACCTTGTAAAAATCAGTAGCAGCCAGGGCATAGTTTGCTGACCACTAATCTAAATAGTTTTAGAACGGACTATGGCTCAAATAGTCTGAAATCTTAGTTACTGTTTTTGGTAAATTATGTCCCTCAACTTTTAACTCATAAGAAGAAACATCAGTTACACTGTGGTGTATATTTTTCAGGTATCTTGAATATGTAGTTATCTTAAAGAGTAGAGCAATTAAGAGCCGGGGATTTAGCTCAGTGGTTCCACCACCTGCCTCGAAAGCACAAGGTCCCGAGTTCGATCCCCGGTACCAAAAACAAACAAACATAGAATCTTGTTAGGTTAACTTTTAGTTGGCAATCCAAGTTACACTTGGAACCCTTGTCATTTAAAACCCACTGCCTCCCAGTCAGTATCTTTCAAAAGTTTGGTTAAAATACTATGTACAAATACCTGGAGGAAGTACAGTTTGTTTGCCTCTCTAGATGCACTAAACTGGGCTAATCCCAGAAAAGCAGAAAGCTGCCAGTATAACTAGACTAAATGGTTTTGGTTTCCTGTGGGGTAGCCTTTACTGAATGGTTCTGTTTTATGATGCCTGTCTTTATTAAGAGGAGAATAGTAAGAAACAGCCCTCTGTAACTCATTGATATTTGTTTTGAGAAGATACTATTCAGGATGTTGTTAGTTGTCCTCACATATTTTCCTTATAAAATCTTCGGAGAAATTTCACTGTTGGTAATAATTCAATAATTATAAATCAATAATATTTATGCATCCTTTGAGAAAAATGGTTTATTTTCTTACAGAGTTTATGATTTTATCTAACTGATCTGTGGCAGTGGAGGGGAGTGTCAACTTGATTAGCTTTGGGGTTCACCTGGAAGATTGGTAGAGCACACTTCTGGGTGTTTCTAGGGGGTCGTGGAGTCAGATTTGGGGTACTATGTATGGTCCCCGGCTCATTTCCTGGTTTCCACTGTTCTCCTGCTCTACTTCCCCAGCTGTGAACTGAGCAGCTTTACTCTGCATGCTCTTCCACCACAATGTTTCTCCCTTGTAATCCACTAATCGTGGACTGAATCCCTTTAAAATGCAAGCCAAATTAAATCTCTCCTTTAAGTTGGGTGTGTCGGGTTTTGTATCAGTGATAGGAAAGCTGACTAATACATGATCAAACTATGTGTTTCATATTGAACACGAGAAAATGTAAAACTAAATTTGTAGGCCACCCCATATCAAGTTTAGGCCTGGCCCAATGTACCTTAGTTCACAAACTTAATTTGTGCTACAGTTTTGGAAAAGATGGCCACGTTTATGTTTGTGTGGGAAAGGTAGCCATGGTTGTTTGTCACCTGATGCAGAGTTTACAAACAAAAACAAAATTTTGCCATATGGCTTCTGTTTGAGAACCAAATTGTTTGCAAATGAAAGTGTTTCTGAACCAAGGTACCACTGTATTTTATCTGTCTTTTACATTGCTCCTTTCCTTCATATGTCCTTATAGTTTATTTCCTCATCCTATGTTTTATATAGCCTTGTGAGCCAATTAACTGCTTAGTCATTTTTTTAAAACTCGGCCTAACTTTACAATCAAATAGAAAGGACACTATCAAGAAAGTGAACAGACATCTCGAGAATAGGGGGAAATTTTTGCAAATCACCTGATAAGAGATTTCTATCTAGAATATATTAAAAACTAATAATTTAATATTAAAAACAACCCATTTTTACAATGGGCAAAGAATCTAGGCATTTCTCTAAAAATGATGTACAAATGGCTGATAAATACATGAAAAGACATGTGAATCAGAACCACTAGAATTGCTACAATCAGAAGACAGATGGTCAGAAGTGTTGCCTCAGCTTAGGGGAAATTAGAAACTTCATACACTGTTGGGGAAAATGTGAAATGATACAGCCATGTTGGGAAACAGTGGCAGAACCTCGAGGAGTAAGTATAGATTTACTATATGATCCAGGAATTCCATTCCATTCCTACTTAAAGAGAAGTGAAATATGGCTACACTAAAAGCTGGGTGAGAATGTTCATAACATCACTATTTGTAATAACTAAAAGGCGAAACCCAAATATCTATTGACTAATAAATGATGAATAATGGGATGAATATTATTCAACCATGAAAAAAGAAATGAATTATTGATAGATGCTACAACATTAGGTGAGAAACATGCTGAGACATAAACTAATCATAAAAGCCATCTATGATTCCTTTCACATGAAATGTCCAAAATAGGTAGATCCACAAAAACAAATACTATGGTTATTTTGGTGATTTCCTAAGGTTGGCAAGATTGAGGAGAAATGAAAAGTGACTGCTAAGAGGTACAGGATTTTTTTTTTTTTTTTTGAAGTAATGAAAAAGTTCTGAAGTTGATTGTATTGATGGTTCTACAGATCTGTGAATATACTAAAAATGATTGAATTATACACTTTAAATGTACTAACAATATCTCAAAGTTGTTGTATAAGTGTATGTGCTTAAAATATAAGATTTTATAAACATCTGTAAGTCATGCAAATCAGCTGTTTAAGAATACAAAATAAGTACTTCCAAATCCTTTTGAGGTGTATTACTATTAATATTTATTTTCCTTTAAACTTTATATTGGAATATGATTCCTAGTGGTGAGTGAAATAAGTCATTCTATCAGAAATGGCACGTGTTGATGTGTTATGTTATACATCACCTATGTAATGTATAAACATTATTGTTTTATTGGGGAAATTATTAGGAGGCTAAGATGGACGTATATACCATTCAGAAATTTGTAGTTTTTAATCTCTGCCAGTGAGTAGATAGTAACAGCTTTATTGGCTATTATATGAGTTATATTTAACATTGAGTTCAAAGAGCAGAAATCCTTTGGAAGACTAAAGACAATGAAGTTGTTCCCTTTCTCGCGCCCAGTGATATTCTTTGACATCTATTTCAGCTCCCGTTATTTTCACTGGAAAATGAACTTGTGTGTAATTCTGCTGATCCTAATTTTCATGGTACCTTTTTACATTGGCTATTTTGTTGTGAGCAACATCCGACTATGTGAGTATTTCACCTGCTCATTTTAGCACATAGATGAGTATTCTTGGGGATTAGGGTTGGGGACAACTTCATTCCTACATTACTTTCATAGCTGCTACTATTTGGAGGCACCTCCCTGCACCTTATGAACATTGAATGGATGATTAGGTTATTTGTCCTCCCAAAGCTTTATCCCTGCTGCTACTGTAATGTCTCTTTTAACTCACTCCGCATCTTAATTTTGTCCAAGTTTCTTTCATGGTGGGAAGGACACCTTCACTAAAAAATTGTATAATTCCATCATTCATTTGCCAAGTAAAGAAGCCAACTAAATATTAATTAGCATAAGCTCCTATTTTGGGGGGGTTACTGGGAATTGAACTCAGGACCTTGTGCTTGTGAAGCAGGCGCAGCACCATTGAACTAAATCCCTGGCCCTCTTTTTTTTTTTTTTTTTTTTTTTGGTACCAGGGATCGAACTCTGGTCCTTGCGCCTGCATAGCAGGTGGCAGAACCACTGAGCTAAATCCCTGGCCCTATAAGCTCCTATTTTTATAGAGCAAGCTCTTTAATATGTTTTTGCTAACAGCCTCATCTCCTCTGTCTTAGTGCATAAACAGCGACTGCCTATTTCCTGTCTCTTATGGTTGACATTTATGTATTTCTTCTGGAAACTGGGAGATCCATTTCCCATTCTCAGCCCAAAGCATGGTGAGTATATGGAAAATGAGGGAGTGAGAAGAGGGTTGGTTAATTTTTAATTTTGAAAAAAATGTTTTTTAAACTTCTGGTTGTGGGAAATACAGCACATTTTTTCTCTAAAATGTCTAATTTTTAACCAAATTTTCTCCTTCATTCTAAAGGGTATCAAGTGCTGGTTTTGGAACAGACATCTATAATTCTAGAGGAGTTTTTGACCTTGACTTAGTGAAAACATTTCAAGGGTTTGAGAGACATAGAAAGATGTTCTTAATTTAAATGTCCTGATAATACATCCAGAATTACGGGAATATATGCATTAGCCATCTTTCTGTTACTATAACAAAATACCTGAGGTAATCACCTTTGGCTCATAGTTTTGGTACATAGTCACTTGGCCTGTTGATTTTGGCCTGTAGTGGGAGAGGAAGCTGCTCACCTCATAGCAGTCAGGCAGCAAAGAAAAGAGAGGCTGGGGTCTCTGTTCCTTTCATGAGCATGCCTGCCTATGACCAGAAGACTTCCAACGAGGCCCCTCTTCTTACAGGATCCACTGCCTCCCGACAGTGCCAGGAGCTGGGGACCAAGCCTTAAACACGTGGGCCTCTGGGGGGACACTTATCCTAATCGTAGTAGTATGTTTATTTGGAGGTGATACATTGATAAGCTTTTATCAGATTTCCAAAGAAGTCTGTGACCCAAAGGTAAATGGCCATTGTTCAAATGATGACAAAAATCATCTTTAGGGTAGTGTGCATGCCTGTAGTCTCAGCAACTTGGAAGACTGAGGCAGGAGGATCACTTGAGACCATGAGTTTGAGACCAGCCTATGTAACACAATAAGACACCCCACCACCACCATTGACTTTAGGGAGTTTTTTTTTTTTCTGCTGTACGAGAGATTGAATCTAGGGCCTTCTCATCCAGGCTTTTTTTTTTAAGGTTTTTATTTTGAGAAAGTGTCTCGCTAAGTTGCCCAGACTGGGCTCAAATTTGTGATCCTCCTACCTCAGCCTCCCAGAATGCTGGGATTACAGGCATGGGCCACCATGCCCAGTGGGAATGTATTTATTTAGGGAGTGAGAGCTTACATAAAATGCTCACAATGAGTAGATAAAGAAAAGATTTCCAAAAATCAGTCTTTAACCAAAAAAAAAAAAATTCATTTTAAATACAAGAATTTTAGCAGAGTGAGCCCTAATTTCTGTTTAAAAACAGCGAACAAAAATCTCTCGTGTAACAAGTCCTTCCAGAATATACTTCAGAAGTTTGTATGAGTATATGAAGTATATACACCTTTCATCCATCACTTTTTCTAAATTCCCTGGGAATATCCTAAAAGGGACACATGGGGAAAGCTAGGGAGCTAGTTTCAGTTTTAATCTTTCCTTCACACTCCAATCATTAGACGTTTTAGTTTTATGTTGGAATTTCAGGTGTCTTTAACCCCTTAAGAAAAGAAAATAGGAAGAAAAGTTTAGTCAGTGCAGTAGCTGAAAAACAGCCAAGCCTACACGGCCACTTCAGAGCTTTCCTGGGACTATCCAAGCAACTAATATGGTTTATTGATGTGGAGGCCTCAAAAACTGTAAGACGCAGAGCTTACAAGGAAAAATACATCTGGTCAGGTGCAGTTGCACATGCCTGTAGTCCCAGCTACTCAGGAGACTGAGGCAGGAGGATCACAAGCTCTTGGTCCTCCTGGGCAACTTAGTAAAACTTTGTCTCAAAATTTTTAAAATAGAATAAAAAGGGCTGAGGGTATAGCTCAGTGGTAGAAGGTCCCTAGATTTGATCCCTGGTACCCCACAATAAAAGTCTGTGAAAGTACTTCCACAATGGCAGAAACTAGGAAAGTTGGGAGGCATTCTACAGTGGAAAAATGCAGACTGAGAGGGCCAGGGATTTAGCTCAGTGGTTCCACTGCCTGCCTCGCAAGCGCAAGGTCCCAAGTTCAATCCCGGTACCAAAAAAAAAAAAAAGAACTTTCAAAATGCAGACTAAGAAAGTGTATAAGGCTAGGAGGAACCTATGTGAGCCGGTGGCAGCGGTGATATGATCTCATAGTCTATTTGATAAGCTCTTTCCATCTATGAATGTTAAACAGGCATAATAATACCCAACTCTTCATAGAAATGCTATTTCTATGAAGTAGTAGATAATATCTATAGATTACTTCAAGCCACAAAAACATATTTAATAAGTCACCAAGTTAAAGGGAATAAAAGTAGAAGAGGTTTTTTTTTCAGTTTTTAATGTGTAATAATTTGTATTAATCCCTTAAATTTTTTTGTTATTGAGTGATTCTGTGTACACATGGTCAACAAATATTTGTTGAACACAAAGATCAATTAAATATGACTCTTTCATGAAAACCAGGAGATATGTGGGAAGTAGAATCAACAATTTAGATGAAGATTTATTCATTCATCACTCTACAAATACCTAATGAGCATCTATTTATATATTAAGTTCTGGACATAAACCATGAGCAAAAAAAATTTGGTTTCTGCCCTTATGAAACTTACAGATTCATGGATGGGACTAGACAATAAAGAGGTAAATTAAAAATAAATAATTGCCAGTTGTGATCATTGTCATCAAGGAGCAAACTGCTGTGATAGAGAATAATGCAGATAGCGATAGCAAATTTAGTACAAGTGATTAGATTCAACCTTTCCAAGGAAGTAATATTTAAGCTGAGGTTTAATGGAAGGCCCAGCAAGAAGGCACAGGAGACTTCGAGTAACGCCCCAAAGTAGGAAAGATCGTAAGAAATGGAATGGAGACTAGATATGTAGATTTTTTATTTTAGTGGCTAGATAGTTGATACTTTTTTGCAAAATAGGCAGTGCAGAAGAGGAAACAAGTGGTGGGGGAGTGATTTCACTTTGGAATATGTTGAATATGAGTTGCCCATACACATCCAGGTTGTGTTTAACAAGCAAACACAAAAGTCAGGAGCTTAAGAGAAAGGTACCAGTGTGTCAGTTCTCATGGAGGGAATTCTCTGAACCTAAAAAATTAGATATCATCAACTAAGTGCTATGAGATAAAGCTGGAAAAGTTGGAGAGATCGCCCAAGGAAAAATGTGTAGACTGTTATGAAAGAGAAAATTTTGGACATGCTAAGCAAGAAGAAACCAAGAAAAAGCAACTAGAGAAATAAAAGGGAAATTCTGGGGAAATAATGTTATAAAAGCCATGAAGGGAAAATAATTTTAAATAAGGATACAGTGTCACAAAAAAATAAGGATAAGTGATACTCAACTTCCCTGGCAGCCTCAGCAAGGCCTTCCCCTTCCCCCAGAGTGGGGCTGGGCCACAGCCTGCCTGCTCCCACTCCACTTGGAAAAGTGAGGGCCATGCCCACCTGACCACCCCTCTCAAAAAAGTAGGAGAAAGTGGAGAATGGCTACAGGGAATGGTCCCTTGCTGTGGAAACTGATTTAGAGCCTGGAGCAGGCCCCAGTGGTCCAGGTGACAAAAGAGATAGTTTGTTGCCAAAAATACTGCTTCCTCCAGGAAGTTGCCAGTGAGCTGGAAATTCCCACTGTTAGAAACTGTAAGGCCTTGTTGCTATAGACACCCACCTGTCTGTGGTCAGAGCGCCATTCGGTTGCAGAAGCAAGCCAGGCTGGGGAAGTTTAGAGGAGTTCTTAATGTTTGAGCAGCTTCTAAGCTGCTCTAAGGCTCTAGGGAAACCCAGGGCACAGCCTCCATACTGCCTTACACTGTGGCTAGTATTGTTGCTCACCATGACCTCAGTAACCTCTTTTCAGAGCTTTGCTTTTATTTCCAAATAATACAAGTAGCTTCATCAAGAAAGCAACAGACACACAGAGGAAGAGACAGGGAGAATGGTTGGAAAATGACATTGAATTTGTAAGCAGTAGAAAAATCCCTGACCATAATGTTATAAAGGTTAAGAGCCCAAGCTCTGGAGCTAGACTGTTTCTGAATCCTGACTCTGCTACTTACTCTACTTAACTAGCTGTGTGGCTTTCACTCAGTTACTTAACCTCTCTAGGCCTATGTTTCTTCATCTGTAAAATGAGGCTTTCAATAATATCTGCCTCATAAGGTTGTTAAGAGGATTAAATTAGGTTTTATATATGAAATGCTTAAAACAGTACCTAGAACATAACAAGTACTTGATTAATGTTACCTGTTATACTGCCGGTATGATTATTAGTGAAAGCAGTTTCATTCAGTGTAAAAGAATGAGATGAGTGCTAGGCCTGGTGGTGTACGCATATAATCCCAGCACTCTGGAGGCGGAGGCTGGATTGAGAGCTTGGCACCAGTCCGGCCTACATGGTGAGACCCTGCGTCAACAAGAATAGGATGAAAGCCAGTTGCCGTCAGTGGCGGGATGAACTGGGGGTTGAGGAAGAGGGGACAGTTCTTTCAAGAAGCTGAGCTGTTATGGGTGAAATAAAACCTAGAGGTGAACTTAAAGCCACGAACAGGCTTTTTCTAGGAAATAGACTTAAAACTAAAGGAAAAGAACTGGTGGAAAGATTGAAGATACAAAGGGCAGGGACAGGTGATGGAACAAGATTCTGGAGGATGTAAGAGGGATTGAATAAGATCGACAGCATAGATGGCAACATCTCAGCTTTGCTTTGTTTTAGTGAGGTTTTACGTTTATTAAAGGCAGGAAAAGAAATGTGCTGGCCGAGTGAATTTGGACCAAGTAGGGAAAAAAGTACACTCTACAAACTTTAGAGAGAAAGAAACACAAAGTGCCCCATAGGGCCTTACCTCCTAGCTGGCGCTGCCAATTATGTTGCCGGGTTTTGGGGTGCTGGAGTCTCCTTCTAGAGTTGGTTTCCAGGTTCTTTCCAGCCTGAGCAAAGAATTGGTCAATGTAAGTGCAGAAGGTAGCAAGGTTTTACATTTACTAAAGGGAGGAAGAGAAACATGCTCCACAGAACAAGTTTGGGCCAAGTAAAGGTAGGAAAAAAGTATACTGTACAGCATGAGAGCAGATTACTGTGAAAGAGAACACAGTAGCCCAGAAGTCTTAGCTTTGGTTACCATCTGCTCTGAGGGAGAAAGTTTGAGAGGATGATTGCAGTTGTAAATAGTTATGCTAGAGTGAAGATGATAAATTCTAATAGCTTATGTTTTTACAGTAAGGGCATTGACTAAGGAGAAGGACAAATGTGAGAAAATGGATTAAAGTGTATCTCTGAGAGGAATGGAGAGAGATGACTGACCATGGGCAAAATAACGGTTACTCAGTGTGTGAGCTAAGACTGGAGACCATATATATGTAATGCACCATTGGTCACATGTAGACCAGTTGTGTGGGTATTTTAGGCAGCCCAGGCATGGCCTTGGGGAGGCAGAGCATTTGGTGTAGTGAGGGGATTGTAGAATCAGTGCTTCCAAAGGAGGAGAGGGTAGGAGATTGAGAGGCCTGGTGAGAGAAGTTGAAGCAAGCAAGACTGGAGTCCAAGCTAGGGAAGAAGGGAAAAACAAAAGATGAGAGGCCAGAGGTTGCACTGGGCCACAGAGCCAGTGAACCAGGTGTAGTGGACAAAAAGGAGCAAGAGGACTGGAGTAGGAGGGGAGGGCCCTCCTCAGATGGGGGATTGGTGTTTAAATGCTCAAAGCTGACAATACCTGAATGCCAGCTTGGCATTTGGCCATAGGAGTCGATGACTGAAGTAAATTCTATCCTAAAAATAGGAAGTGAAAACTAGTGGTTTTTTCTGTGATGCCAAACTTTCTGGCATTGCTTGCTCTCATTTATCCCAAATACATCCCCTAGCAGCATGTATTTTAACTGCTGAATGATTTTCAGCACTCTCAAATGAGAGAAAACAGTTGATAATTAGAACGCAACTGATCATCTACAATTCGTGTTTTTCCCTTTGACTTACCATCCATCTATAAATTCAGCCCGTTTGTTAGATGCATTGTGTTTACTGGATGCAAAAAGGAATAAAGCATAAGCTAAAGGCATACTCCTAAAAGGGAAATGCTGTATCTGGAGTATCTAGTACCAAGTGTTACTTGTTATCCATGCTTTTCTAGATTTACTTTCCTAATTTTGTTTGCTCAGAGCTTTTACTGAAAGTATTTTACTTTCACACTAACGATAATAAACTGTCAGTAAGTGTTATTTACAGTTCTTGTTATTACTTTACTGTTATCATCGCCCAATAAAGGAGATGGTTCCAAAGCACGTAAGACAGGAAGAAACCGTCAGTCGACGTGTAGATAGTTATCACAGAGAAGCCACACATTAATATTTAAAAGTTGGCTTGTGTGAGGGAGTTCTGTGTGATAGTTGTTTTCAGTAGTATTTCCTTCTGCAGTAGGGATGAGCCATTATATCTGTGTTGCCTGTTGTTAATGTTATTTGATGTTTTTAGGGATCTTGTCCATAGAACAGCTTATCAGCCGAGTAGGTGTGATTGGGGTGACTCTAATGGCTCTGCTTTCTGGATTTGGTGCTGTCAACTGCCCATACACATACATGTCCTACTTCCTCAGGTAATGCGCACTTTGTCTCTCTTCTTTTTCTTCCCTATTACTTGAATACATACGTTAAGTAGGAAAGGTGACGTATGTTTCTGAACCTGGAATCTTTCTAAGTAAGTCTTATAACTTGTATTGCCTATGTTATTTGCCCTACATTCATTTATTTTTAAATGGCAGATTTTGTCCCCTCATCCCCACTTTCTAAAGGCACATTTCTAGTGGACAGCAGTGTGAAGTATTCCCAGCTTTAGGAAATCAGTTTCCTCCTAGAAGTAGAATAGAAGACAATGCCAAGTAAAAATATGTTTAAACTTAACATCCAAAATGTCACTGAATCCAAGCTGAGAAAGAGTAAGAGAACTGATTACCCTTTGCTGCCCTAAAACCCCATAAGATCTAAGAAATATCAATGAGAGCATTTTAGCTTATTATGGTCATTTTAATGTTTTCTAGAAAAAGCCAGGTCCTTCAGTTACTGGCTAATAATTAGGATTTGTATGTTTCTCCAGGTGACTTGTGACAAGCCCAAGGGTCAGAGCCCAAAACCTTGCTAACAGTTTATACTTCTTGCAGGAATGTGACTGACACAGATATTCTAGCCCTAGAACGGCGACTGCTTCAAACCATGGATGTGATCATAAGCAAAAAGAAAAGGTAAGAGCAGCACATGAAAGAACTTGTATTCTGTTAGAATTTCTCAACAAAATTTGACTATTTGGTGCTAGCAAGTAATTTCATCTCTTTTTTTTTTAGTATGTGTTTGCAGTTCATGCAGTTTACAGTCATCTTGGGGAGTGGTCACATATACATATCACATTGTTTTTCTTTAATCCCTTTCCCCTTGCCTCCCCTCCCCTCTCCCCTCCTCCTCAGGTTCCCCTATCCCCTTTTGTGTATTTGTTGATATTATTTGCCTTAGCTCATGTTATGTTATATAGTGTTTACATTAATTGGGGTTATTAGGTTCCTGAACATGGCACATCTTTATTCCTTTCATTTCCTCTTCCCTTCTTCCTCACCTCTCACCTTTTTTCCCTTGAACCACTTCCCAATTGCAAGAGATCCATCCTTTTGTCCCTTTCTATCCATCCTTTATCGTTTTCTTTGTTTGTACTTTGCCTTGCTCAAATGAGAGATACCATATGGTATTAAACTTGTATGTGATTTATTTCATTCAACGCTCTATTTTCCAGGTGCATCCATTTTCTTACATGTGTCTCCAGTATGTCATTCTTTATAGCCAAGTGGTATTCCAGTATATATAAATACCACATTTTCTTTACCCAATCATGTTGCTTGGTATAGAGGCTGCTTCCAAAATTTAGCTATTACAAATTGTGCGGCTATAAGCATTGCCATGCATGTATCGCCATAGTATTAGGACTTAAATTCTTTGGGGAAGATACCTAGCGGGGGGTGGGGGGCATAGCTGGATCATATGGAATTTCTAATTTCAATTCTTTTGAGAAATATCCATACTGATTTCCATAATAGTTGTACTAGTTTGTGTTTCCACCAACAATGCAGGAAGCTTCCTTTTTTACCACAGCAGCACCAGTAATTGTTACTGTTTGATTTCCTAATGATTGCCATTCTTACCAGAGTAAGATGGAATCTTAGTGTTATTTTAATTTGCATTTCTCCAAGGGCCAGAGATGTTGAACATTTTTGCATGTACTTGTTGAACATTTGTATTTCTTCCTCTGTGAAGTATCTGTTCCATTTCTTGACTGGGTCTTTAATTTTAAGTGGTATAATTTTTTTGAGTTCTTTGTATATTCTAGATATTAGTTCTCCGTCTAAGGAGTAGCTGGCAATTTTTTTTCCGTTCTGTAGGTTGTCTCTTCACTCTACAGATTGATTCTTTTTCTGTACAGAAGATTTTTATTCTGATATAATCCCATTTGTTGAATCTTGCTATTTCTTGTGCGATTGAGGTTCTGTTTAGAATCCTTTCCTACACCTATGTCTTCAAGTGTTTACCTATTTTACCTTCCAGAAGGTTTAACATTTCTGTTTTAATGTTTAGATCTTTGATCCATTTTTATTTTAATTTAGTGTATGGTGAGAGATAAGGGTCCAGTTTCATTCTTCTACAAACAGATAACCAGTTTTCCCAGGACCACTTGCTTAATGGGCTGTCTTTCCTCCAACATTTGCTTTTGGACCCTTTGTCAGAGATCAACTAGTTGAATATGTCTGGGGAAGTTTCTGTATCCTCATTTCTGTTCCCTTGATCCACATGTCTGTTTTTGTTCCTGTACCATGCCTTTTTTATCACTGTTGTTTTGTAGTATTGCTTGAAGTCAGGTATTGCTATGCCTCTTGGTTTGCTCTTATTGCCCAAAATTACTTGTCCTATTCTGGATCTCTTCGGGTTCCATATAAATTTTAGGATTGTTTTCTCTAGATCTGTAAAGTATACTGTTGGTATTGAATCTGTGTAACAGTTTTGGAAGTATGGCTATTTTGACAATACTGGTTCTGCCTATCCAGGAGCAAGGGACATCTTTACATTTTCTGATGTCCTCTTCAGTCTCTTTCTTCAGAGTACTGTAGTTTTCTTTGTAGAAGTTTTTCACTTTCCTGGTTAGGTTAATTTCTAGATATTTCATTTTCTTGAAGTGACTATAATGTTATTGTTTTCATAATTTCCTTCTAATCCCGTTCATTGTTGGTATACACAAATGCTAATGATTTTTGTGTGTTCTTATATCCTGCTACTTTGCTGAAGTTGGTTATTCTAAGAGTTTTTTGGTGGAGTTCTTTGGTCTTCTTTTTGGTTTTTTGGGTGTTGTTGTTGTTGTTGTTTGGGTTTGGGTTTTTTTTGGTACTGGGGATCGAACTGGGGACCCTGCACTTGTGAGGCAGGTGGGTCTTTGTTCTATGTAGAGTATCATGTTATCTGCAAATAACAATAATTTAAGTTTTTCCTTTCCTATATATATCTCTATCTTTTATTTCTTTCTCTTGCCTAATTGCTCTGGCTAACGTTTCAACTACTGTGTTGACTAGAAGAAGTGATAGTGGACATCCTTGAATTTTAAACTCTTTTCTTATATTTGGGAAATTTTCTTCCATAATTTCTGTAACCATGTTAGTGAATCTATCAGTGCTATCTTGTAGTTTTTCTCTAACTCTCATTAGCTTTAGATTGGTCTTCTCATTGTCATCTAGTAGCTGCTTGATAGTTTTCTCTTGTTCTCTTATTTTCTTTTTGGCTTCTTTGAGCTCTTTATCATAATTCACTATTTTGTCCTCAGTATCAGACGCTCTGTCTTCACATTGGTCATTTCTGCAGTATATGAATTCTATACTGTTTTTTATTTCAGGTATTTGTCTGACATCTTTTCGAGGATTTCATATTCTTGTTGAATCTCTCATTCAAATTTTGAACTCTCTTGATTATCTCCTCCAATTTTTTATCTATTTCCCAAAAATTCACCATGGGCATATTGAGTGTAATTGCTGTGAACTTTTGGTTCATTTCCTCTTTGAACTCATCTATTTTCTTCATCCCTTCTATGAACTTTTCATAGTTTTTACTACCTGGTATTTGTTTGCTTCTCCCTTGTGATCACTTGCTCTGCCTAGGGGGAGTTTAGGGGGTGAGAAAATCTTCCATTTCCTTGTTTCTTCATTCTCCTACTTATATTTGTGCTTATTCTTTTTAAAAAATTTTATGTGGCCCCCTCTTTTTCTGCCTGGGTGAGGTTACTGCAGGCTGGGTATAGGAGACCTGAGGAGAGTTTATGGCTTATATGGAGCTTTTTAGTAGGATGTTGCCTCCCTATGAATAATTTTCAGCTTTGTATTGCAGTGCTAGTATTTACTCCTTCTGTTATCTGATTTCAACTCTGTCCCTGTGTTTGGCCAAAAGAATTGATTTTATTTATAACAGCATTCACAGATTCAGTCTTACAACTATATGATAGTCCTTGCAGTTACTCTTCCCCCCTTTGTCTATTCTCCATGCACACTGTGACAGTTTATTATGTGTGGTTCCTCAGCAGTGAGGTAGGTGAGGTGGGGAGGGGAGAAGAGGGGTGGGTGTTTGGATGAATAGTGTCAGGCCCTGAGAGAGAGGTTTGAAAGGAAGACTAGTGGTAGATGAGAAGAAAAGATTAACGTGGGTTCTGATTTTATTGGAATTCTTTTAGTTGAGCTGAAGGTTTAATATTGAGAGTTTTCAGAGGATATTTTGTGGGGCCAAGGGTGAGATACAGGGGAAAGGTGGTTCACTTGTGATTGAGGAAAGCTATGTGGTTATCAGCACTTGCTGATAGGGAGGACAGTAAGCTAGGTAAAATATGGAAGAGCCAAAGGCTTAGGATGGGGAAGATCGAGGAATTAATACTAGTGAGGATAGGAGTGAGTATGAGGGGGCTGAGTATGGCAAATTTTAAAACTTGGGAGATGGAGTTTACATGATTGGAAAAAGAATAGAGATATATGTTAATAATAATGTCACGAGGGCTTAAGGTGAAGAAACTAGATAAAGAGCTGAGACGAGGGAGAGAACCTAGACACCTATTAAATCTGAGCCAATGAAAGACTATACGTTACTAAATAACTCAAGAAACATACAAAAACTTAAGCCAATAATCTGTTTTCCAATAGATATCCCAGTGAGACATTGCTTCTTTGCCATAGTGTTTGAGTGTTCAGCTCCTCTGATCCCTCCACTACAAAACGGGGGTTAGCTCAAACTCGGAACCTCTTTCTGCCAGGTTGCAGGCATTCTTGCAGAGTCTGATCCAGTCCGAGCTCTCAGGTTAGGAACTCACTGTCCTTCTCCCTGTGTAGTGGTGGATTTGGCAGATAAGTTCAGTAACACTAAGTTGTCCATTGAGTCAGGATTATTCCTATGCAGTCAATCCAACTATAGCAGTAACAGGCTAATCCGTTACAGGGGTGTCTATCAGGGCTAGTCAAGAAACAACATACCATAAAACCCTGTTTTGGGTCTCCCTTTAGAAGTGGAAACAGCGCCAATGTGAGCCTCCAATCCTGTGTAACTCCAGGCTGAAACTGGTGTCTGATTGCGGGAACCTAGCCTGTGATCAGCAGTCCCTGCCTGTCAGCAGAACCCCCTCCAGTCTGTTCTCTAACTACCAGCGGTCTCCCGTGACTGTCCTTCCCTCATGTACTTGGCAGTGTGAAGCTGCCAGCACCCAGCCAGCCCTTCCCCACAGTGGCATCCCTGCCATCTCCTGCTCTGTGCAACTGTGTCTAACACTTGTACCACAGTCACCAACCATTGCCTCTGGAGGGCCACTCAGGCAGCAGTGTCTCAGGTTCTTCCCACTGTCTCTTAACTGCTCCCGATGCAGTTTTCTGTGAGAGAAAAGTTACTAGTTTCACTTTGCTTCCTAGCTGGCAGCCAACCACTGCCATCCACAGCGCCATAGTTTCTCCTCTGTGGTGTGGGCCACCTCTTCTGTATCACTTCATTCTATTTTCTTCTCCTCTATCAGTTGCCTGTCCTTGTTCCTGTGTACCCTCCCTTCATTTCAGTTCCTCTCCAAGCCACTGTCCTCCAGAACTAGTCACTTTGTCGTGGAGAAGCAGAACTGCTGGCACTCACTGCTCCGCCATCTTGTCTCCCCTCATTTTTATTATGGAGTAAATTATTATCAAAGAGTTAGTGTCTACTCTTACTCTTACATGAAAGAAAACATTCAAATTTGACCTTATTTCCTGAATTTAGGTATTTCTCTTTAGATAAGTTGTTAGAATAACTTATATTTGAAGACTAGACTTTTTTTTTTTTTGCTTGAATTCCTTTATTGGTACATTTTAGGTGTACAATTCATTTACATTCATCATTGGGTGCTTGTACCTGTACATGATGAATCTTGATTCTTATTTTTTCCCCATTACCTGTGCGCCCTTCCCCCCCTCCACCCTTCCCTATTTACATAGACTTTGTTTCCATTTTTTTCTTTTCTCATAATTTTTGCTTTCCCTTCTTTCCTTTCCCCTTCCCCTCCCACTTCCCCTACCTACCCCTTTGGACCTTATAATTTGAAATAGGAAGAATAGGTTTTATAAAATATATTGTTCTACATTTTAAAAAACCTTTTCATGGCCAGGGATTTAGCTCAGTGGTTTCACCGCCTGCTGCGCAAGCCCAAGGACCCGAGTTCAATCCCCAGTACAAAAAATAAATAAATAAAAATAAAAAAACCTTTTCATGCTTGACGTACATCTTTAATTTTCTTTTCTTCTACTACTTAAACTCCTTCAGGTCTTCTGGTCATTTTTATTATCAAAAAAGTACTTTAAAAATAAACAAGAAATGATCAAAAAATATAGTTAGTGTTTAAATTTTTTAAAGTTATTACCATAGAAGATACATTGCCATCAACACCCCTCAAAATCCTCCCCCTTGCTTCAAACACACTTATCCCATCATTCTTGCTACTTTCTGAAGCAGTTCTGGAAGTCCTTTTTCATGAGTGTCTTTACGAGGTATGATCAAAACCTTAGTGAATGCTGCTGCTGAGTGCCATAACAGCAGAAAGGCAGTCTTATAGAAACATTATAATGTATCTCTATCCACCTGTTTAACAGAGGCACCATGCAACTTCTGGCTCTCCTCCAAACTCAAAGTCACTATGAGCAGTTGACATTTTGAATTGATTCAGGACGTGAAGGCAGCTATGACAGCGCAACTGGAGACAGGAAAAGACTTCCAAAACTGCATCAGAAAGTGGCAAAAGGAATGATGGGACAAGTGTATTTGAGGGGAAGGGGAATATTTTGAGGGGGTTTAATATCAATGTGTCTTTCATATAATAAATTTTTTAAATTTACATATCACATGTTTTGCTCGCATCTCATTTGTTTTCAGAGTGGGATGTCATAGAAATCTGTATCATGGTAGACAGACATGCTTTGAAATCAGACTGTCTGACTTGAATCATTGATCTGCACATTACACTGTGGCCTCACCTATAAAAATGAAGACAATAATATAGTAAGACTTGTAGAGCCCATAGAACAGTGAGCCACACCTCGCTGAGGACAACTACTGAGCTTATTAATAACCTTTGCAGGATAATTTGGTTTTCATATCTTGCCTTTGGAAAGTGGATGAAACTGGGCTTTAAGAGTCTGTGCTTTCTTGATAAGGTTTTATGTGTTCTTTTATTTCAGGATGGCAATGGCACGGAGAACTATGTTCCAGAGGGGAGAGGTGCATAACAAGCCATCGGGATTCTGGGGAATATTAAAGAGTGTTACTACTTCAGCTCCAGGAAGTGAAAGTATCCTTTATCCTTCTGCTTGATTCTTTCTATGCTCTGGAGCAAGGGCAGAACAAAATAGTCTTGGGGTAATCCCTTCTAAGGTGCCTGACCGCGTCAGAGTCCAAACTGGCCAGGGCTAGGCTTAGGAAATACAATGTGTATTAAGTTATCTTTGCAACACCCCTAAAAGATCATAACACCATTTTCTTTGAGCTGACGAGGTCTTAAAAAGTCAGTATTTCCATTTTATAGGTGAGAAAATTATCCCAGAGGGTTAAGTCATACCATAGTTTTGTGGCAACTCTAGAAACAGAACTATGGCCTCCTCTTCATAGTTCTTTCCACTACACTGTTATATTTCTCAACCCTGAAGAAACACCACAAAACGTAATGGCTCACTAAAATAGATGGTTTGTGTTTGGTGTGGTAAGTGCCCATTTTTAAGTATCTCTGCTTCTCCAGCAATTTTTTGGTTCAAAAGTCAAGATGATTGGATTAATAGATTGTTCCTGGCCTACCTAGTTTAAATGTGTTGAACTAATTCGCAAGTTGAATAATCAAATTGCTATGTGGCTCCCAGGCTATGAGTTTAAAACTATCAAGGACTAAGAATCAGACATATACTCGCTTTCTTCTCTGGACTAGGGAAATACAGTCCCTTTTGTTTCAGTTGAAGGAGAAGGATATAATGTATTGGTACGAATTATGACTTAGGTCCTTCTGGTATCAAACTCATAAGACTAAGGCCAAAGAAAGGCAAGATGATGATGGCAGAGAAAGAAAAAGGAATAATTTAATCCCAAAACATTGACTTCATGTCTCCTATTCCCAGGCAAAGTGCTAAGTGATAGAGGGGTGAGTAGAGTACTATATAACCTCTCCTTAAGGAGAGACAGATGTCACTAGTTCAGTCCTGTTGTTAGGTGGTTTAGATGTTCCCAAGCACAGCCACTGTTGAGGAAGGAACTAAGAACATTTGTTGATTTTGGTAATAATAGGAAAAGTCACTGGAGGAAGATTTGGATTCAAGTCAAAGGTTCTGTTTTAGAAGGGGCTGTCTTCACTGTTTTTATTACTTAAAAGTCCATAAAAACAGGCCCAGGGATTTAGCTCATGGGTTCCGCCACCTACCTCGCAAGCACAAGGTTCCGAGTTTGATCCCTGGTACCAAAAAAAAAAAAAAAAAAAAAATCCATAGAAACCAAATGTGTAATTTTAAGCTACTTAGTAAGTTAACAGATGCATCAAATGATTTAACCTCTCT
>NW_004624772.1:17010512-17132423 GCF_000247695.1 Heterocephalus glaber
TTTTTTTTTTTTTTTTTTTTTTTAAGTACCAGGCTTGAACTCGGAACCTAACGCTTGCAAGGCAGGCGCCAGAACCACTGAGCTAAATCCCCGGGCCTCTGAGTCCATTTTTTGAATGAGGAGACTAAGACTACTTACTGAGCTCTTGGAAAATAGCATAGCTTAGTGGAAAGAACAGGCCTTGGAATGGGGCAGATCTCACTTTGCATCCACACCTCTTAGTTGTGTAACTTTAAGTCATTTAACCTCTGAGCTTCACTTTCCTTACCTGTCTCTTGGGATTGTTGGGAGAATAAAAGAAGAGAATGTCTATAAAAGAGCTAAAGAAGGTAACGTCTGTAAACCCCAGCGTGTGTTAGCACTCAATATCAGTTCCCTTTCCAAGCATTATATTTCTTAAGATAATGTAGGAAAGTTAGGCTTTATAGGTGTTAGTACATTGCATGTGACTTCATTAGATAAATAAAGCAAAAAACAAATCGAGAACCATGTGTCTGGGTTGGGAGAAACTGAGTGGAGACCATTGTGGTGATGTTCTCAGCTGTGTCAGAGGCCGGGGAGACTGCTCTGATGTGATGAAGTAGCACTACTGGATCTGAAACTGGACCTGAAAATCCAGCCGGTTCCTAGAGTCTGCTACAGAAAAATAAACAACAGTAAATGCTTTCCTTACTGCTATTTTTTGAAATTTCTCTGTGATTTAAACCTTGATGTCCATTTCGTGCCAGATCTTACTCTTATTCAACAGGAAGTGGATGCTTTGGAAGAACTAAGCAGGCAGCTTTTTCTTGAAACAGCTGATCTATATGCAACCAAGGTATAGAGCCAGGAAACTAAACTGTGATTTTTTTACCAATATGACTGAAGAGAGCTTTTTAGTATCTTATGACCCGGCAGTGCAAGAGACACAGCTTCCTTATAAGCCATGAAGCATTTGAGAATGAGAAATTACTCTTCTTGAGTTTGTTTCTGTCACTGGCAAATCCTCACAGGAACACTGTCTATAATAGAAATTGGCAGGATAGAAGAGAATTTTCACCATCTGTGGTGGTACCATTTCCTACTGACCCGGAATAAAGATGGTGGCTCCTCTGCTTCATTTTATTCCTTTACAAGTTAGTAATATTACTGCCATAGTTTAGCTCTATTTTAAAAGGACTCAGATCAGGAAGTATCCCAACTTTCCTATGTACACCTAAAATACATTATAATTTAAGTATGCAAAATCTTAACAATTGCAAACTTTTTAATCCTTTTTCAGGGTAGCTTCATAGGGGTAGCTACCTAGGGTAGAGGTTAACTAACATAGGCTTTGGAGACAGACCTGAGCCTGCTTACCAGTGCACCTCCCTGAGCAAGTTTATTAGCCTCTCTAACATTCAGTTTTCTCATCTGTAAAATTAAGATATTAGAACAGATTTCCTAAGCATTATGAAGTTTAAGTAGCAATGACCATAAGATATTTGTCCCAGTCTCAGGCTTAAACAGTCAATAAATGTTCGTCACTGTTACTGTTATTATTTTAATATAACCAATAGTGATTTATAGAGGAATTCTTTTGTTGAAGATAAGTTTTCATGAGACTAACCAAATTTTGTGATTATTTTTTCCCCAGGAAAGAATAGAATATTCCAAAACTTTCAAAGGAAAATATTTTAATTTTCTGGGTTACTTTTTCTCCATTTACTGTGTTTGGAAAATTTTCATGGTAAGTACATTTTATCAAGAGTTCAGTGATTTTCCCTGGGGATGACAGCAAGATACAATGAGTTTAATTAGCACATTGAACTCAGTTCCAAATTGAGTTGAGAGAACATGACCTTTCACATCTCTGAGCTCACTCTTTTCTCCCTCCTCCTTTTTTTGAGGATCTAGAAAGGGAGGTTGCATTTTTTTTTTTCCCTGTCAGGAATCATAAGGCCTTAGGTTATGAAACAAAAATTGATTTGTTTCTTGGTTTGCTGTGCTTTCCGTATTACCTGCGTACATAACTCTGTGTAATCCTAGTTCCTACTTTGAGCTCAGAGCAGAAACCACATATCCTTTTTAATTATGTTTGCTAAAAATTTAAGTCTAAAATTCTAAATGTATTTCTGCAGGTACATTCATCTTGCAGGCTTATTGCTCTTATTCTTGTGTAGTTTTCCCTTAATATTTTAATTCTTTGTTTGCATTTTATGTACGTTGGTCTTCACTTCTGGCTCATTTGCTTGTGTTCATGGATTTCAATGTGATCATAGTAAAGACTGATTTGATTTTCCGGCTTGACAAAATCCTTGAAGGAATACTGTCTATAATAGAAATTGGAGGGACAATCAGAAGAGAATTTTCAACATCTATGAAAGTGTTACCTACTAGAGCTGTGTTTGCACAAAGAAGAGCTTTGTTAACATGTTAATGTTGATCAATATAGATTAATAGATTTTCTTTTTTTTATTATTAGTACATGTTTACAGTACATAATGTTTACATTCCTTGTAGGGAATTGGTACATAATACATAATTCTTCTTAATTCCTTTATTCATCTCATTTCCTTTCCCTCCTCCCCCCCTCCACTCATCTCTTGATCCCATTCCATTCTTTTTTATGAATCTAATATTATAATAAATGGAAATCAATACCACTCAGATGATTTTTTAAAATCTTGATTCATTGAGAAAAGATGAATGGAGATAGTATATTCAGGTAGCTAAACTACTGAAAGGTTTTTTTCTTGAGATGTAGCCCCTTAGAGGAGCATATCAGCTATTAACAGCTTTATTATGGTATAATTGACATATTTTAAGCATACAGTTTGGTAAGTTTTGATACGTGTATATATGTGTGCAACAACCAGCACCACAATTCAGATATAGAATGTAGGGCCAGGGATTTAGCTCAGTGGCACCACGCCTGCCTCGCCAAGCACAAGGTCCTGAGTTCAATCCCTGGTACAGAAAAAAAAAGGCTCAGATACAGAATATATTTATCCATCACTTTCAGAACTCTTCCTGCCTCTTAGTAGGGCCTCTGTCCCACGCCCCCAGCCCCCAGGCACCTGCTCAAGCTGTCAGTAGATATTAATTGATATTTTATATAAGTGTATCCCTTTTCAGTCTGGCTTATTTTACCCAGCATGATTTTTTGAGGTTTCATCAGTGTTATTGTGTATATCAGTAATTTATTCCTTTTCCTGCTGAGTTGTATTCCATTGTATGTTTACCATTTACCTGGTAGTGGATATTTGGTTGTCTCCAGTTTGGGGATATTACAAAGCTGCGGTGAACATTTTTGTGTAAGTGTTTGTCTACACATACGCTCTTTGCTCTTGGAGAAGCATTTGGGAGTGGAACATCTGATTCATAAGGCAGATGTCTAACTTTTGAAGAAACAGCCAAATTCTTTTCCAAAGAGACTGTACCATTTGCATTCCTAGTTGGTGTGAAGGAGTTTCAGTTGTTCTGTACCCTCATCAACACTCACCTGGTTAGTCTTACTAATTTTAGACATTCTGATAGATTTGAAGTATTGAATCTACCAAATACCTGATAGGAAAATTTACATGCCTAAAGATGTGTAGCTTCTTTTCATGTGCTCATTTGTGAGCCATCTCCTCTTTGGTAAAGTCTCTGTTCAACTCTTCTACCATTTTTTTCCTTCAGGTGTTAATTGTCTTTTCATTGATTTTTAAATTTTTGAATATTCTGGAAATCCTTTATCAAAATGTGATTTTTAAATACTTTGGTTCTTATCAGTAGATTTGACTTTTCATTCTCTTAGCAGTTTTCTGTTTTTTGTTTTGTTTTTCCTATTATGGATTGTGTTTTTGATCTAAGATCTAAGAAATCTTTGCATACCCAAGGGTTATAAAGTTTTTTTATGTTTTTATAGAAACTATGGTTTTAATATTCTAGTCTATGATCCATCATAAGTTAATTTTTAATATGATTAAATATGGATACAAGTTCATTATTTTGCATACAGATATCCAGTTGTTCTAGCACTGTTTGTTGAAAAGATTATTATTTCTATATTAAGTTGTCTATCCAGTGTGGGTCTGTATATTTACTCTGTTCATTCCTGTTGGTATGCAATGTTTGCCTTTAATTATGCTAGTACCATACTGTCTTAATCATTGCTTTATAATAAGCCTGAAATCATATGCAGTCAATTCTCCTATACTTTTCTTTAAAAATTTTTGGCTATATATGTCCTTTATATTTCCATGTGAAATTTATAATCAGTTTGCTAGTTCCTACAAAAACACCTTCTGGAATTTGTATTGGAATTACATTGAATCTATAGATCAATTTAAAGGAAGTAATATCTTTTTTTTTTTTTTTTTTTGGACCGGGAACTCAGGACCTTGCGCCCACAAGGCAGATGGCAGAACCACTGAGCTAAATCCCTGGCCCTAAAGGAAGTAATATCTTAACAGTACTGAGTCTTCTAATCTGTGAACATGCTATAAACCTTCATGTATTTAGATCTTTTTTTTTTTTTGGTACCGGGGATTGAACTTGGAACCTTGCACTTGTGAGGCAGGTGGCGGAACCACTGAGCTAAATTCCCGGCCTGTATTTAGATCTTTTATAGTTTCAGCAATGTTTTATAGTTTTTAATGTACAAGTCTTTCACAGCTTTTGTCAGATTTATATCTAAGTATATTTTGATACTTTCCTAAATCTGTTTTTATAATTTGTTTGACTATTGTTAGTACATATATAATTATTGTATATTGATCTTATATCCTGCAACTTGCTAACCTTTTTATTTCTAGAAGCTCTTTTACATGTTTCATAGGATTGTCTCCATAGACAGTCAGGTATCTGGAATTGGGACAGTCTTGCTTCTTGTCATGCGATGTAGATCCCTTTTCTTTCTTTTCCCTCTCCTACCTCCCTTCCCTTTTATTCCCCTTCCCCTCTCAAGTTCTCTCCTTTCCTTCCCTTCTTTCCTTTCTGCTTCTTCTCCTCTTTTAGCCTTACTGCATTGTGCAAAGTTCAGTAGCAGTAGCAAGAGAAGTTATCCTAGACTTTTCCCTGATCTTAGGGAGAAAGCATCCATTCTTTGATTCCCTCTATCAGCTTTAGGAAATTCTTTCTATTCATTAGTGTTATTAATCATGAAATCGTGTTAGGTTTTTGTCAGTTTTCTACATCTATTAAAATGATCTTACGGTTTTCTTTTTTAATCTGTCATTGTAGTGAATTAAATTCATTAGTTTTTGCTTGATTGGTTTTGTTTTTTTGGTACCAGGGCTCGAACTTGGGACCTTGTACAAGGCAGACACGGTGCCGCTGAACTAAATCCCTGCCCCAGATTGATTGTTTTTTGTACTGGGGATTGAACCAAGGTCTTCACACTGAGCTATATCTGCAGCCCTTTTTTATATTTTAAGACAGTGTCTCGCAGTAATGTGCTCAGTTGCCTATGCAGGGTTTAATTTGCCATCCTCCTGCCTCAGCCTCCCAGAATGCTGGAATTACAGATGTGCTTCACCGTGCCTGGTGATTTTTTAATATTATGTCTTTGTTTGGCTTTAGTGTTAAAGTAATACTGACCTTAGAGAATAAGTTGAAAAGTACTGCCTCTTCTAATTAGTGGGAAAGTTTGTATGGAATTTTATTATTTCTTAAGTGTTTGATAGAATTTACAAGTGAAGCCTTTTGGGTTTGGTATTTTCCTTGCACAAAGATTTCTAACTCCCAGTTATTTTCTTTACAAATACAAGTTTTATTGGGTTTATCTGTTACTGCTTCTTGAGTGAAACCTTGCAGTTTGTGTCTTTCAAGGAATTTGTCCATTGTTATTAAAATTTTCAAATTTATTGGGATATAGTTGCTCATAATGTTGTCAGTCCTTTCAGTATCCATGGAATTTGTTGGGCTGTCAGCAGTTTTGTTCCTTTTTTATTTAACAGTGAGGAAGACATAGTTCACTACAGTTTACCCACTTAGCATACAATTCAGTAGTTCTCAGTATGTCCACAGAGTTGTACAACATCACAGCAGTCGGCCTGTGGACGTTATCATCAAACCGGAAAGCAGTCCCATACTCATTACCAGTCACTCCCTCAATTCTTACTCTCCCACCCTTAGGCAACAACTGATATACTTTCTGTCCTTAGGTTTTCCTTTACTAGATATTACAGATAAATTGAATCAGACGATCTGTGGTCTTTTGTGATTGGTTTGACTTAGCTTAAGTTTTAAAGGTTCATCCATTGCATCTTCATTTCTTTTTATGGCTGGATACTGTTCCTTCTTATGGCTAAATAGTACTTACATCATTGTATGGATAATACCACATTTTGTTTATCCGTTTAGTAATTGGTAAACACTTAGGTTTCCACTTTTTGCCAATATCAGTAATGCTGTTGTGAATATTTGTATATAAGTTTTTCAGTGAGCATCTTTTCATTTCTCTTATATAATGGCTAATAACAGAATTTCCGTGTCACATGGTAACTATATGTTTAACTTTTTGAAGACCTGCCATGCAATTTTTCAAAATGATGGCACCAGTTTACATTCCTGCCAGCAATATATAAAGGCTCCAATTTCTTCACATCCTCGCCAATATTTGTTATCATCTATCTTTTATTATAGACATCCTGGTGAGTATAGAGTAGTATCTTTTGATATTGACAACTTGTGTCTTCTCTCTTTTTTTCTTATTAGGATAGTAGCAGTTTATTGATTTTACTTAACTTTTTAGAGAGTCAGTTTTGGGTAATTGATTTTCTGTATTATTTTTCTGCTTTCCATTTCATGGATACCTGCTCTGCTCTTTATTATTTACTTCTTATTTGGGTCATGTTTCCACTTTAAGGTAGAAACTAAGATCATTGATTGGAGATCTTTTCTGATAAAGGTGTTTTATTATGATAAATTTCTTGTTATGTACTGTTTTAACTTCAGCTTTTAATGTATAATGTATTTTGGGGTTTTTTGGTTTTTTTTGTTTTGGTAATGGTGATCGAACTCGGGTTCTTGCGCTTGCGCAGCAGGCAGCGAAACCACTGAGCTAAATCCCCGACCCTGTATTTTTATTTTTGTTTAGTTAAAAATGCTTTCTGGACATGGTGTTGCACACCTGTAATCCCAGCACTTTGGGAAGCTAAGACAGGAGAAACACAACTTTGAGCCCAGCCTGGGCAACTTAGCGACTTAACAAGATCCTTTCTCAAAATAAACTTTAAAAAGCAGTGGGGACATAGCATAGTGTGAAGGCCATGGGTTCACTCTCCAGGATCACACACAAAAAAATAACTTTATTTCCCTTTTGATTTCTTCTCTGACTCATAGGTTATTTAGAAGTGTGTTCTAAAATAATTGGGGAGACTCTTCCAAATATCATTCTCTAATAGATTTCTAACTTAATTTTATGTAATCTAAGAACATATTTTGTATGATTTGACTCTTTTTAAGATTTATCAAGGCTTGTGTTTCGTGCCAGAATATAGTCAACTAAACTCAGCATGGTAAATGTTCCATGTGCCCTTGAGTAGCATGTGTATTCTGCTCTTACTGGCTAGAGCGCTCTGTGAGTGTCAGTTAGGTCAAGTTGATTGATAGTATTATTTAAATTTTCTGTATCCTTACTGATTCTCTATTTTATCAGTTATTGAGAGAACAGACCCAACTATTTGGATTTGGCTATTTTTATTTTTTTATTTCTATCAGTCTTTGTTTCATATATTTTGAAGCTTTGTTTTTGGCTATATAAACATTTAGGATCATTAACCTTTTTTAAGTGATTTTTTTTTAATCATGAAATGGTCCTTCTAAAACACAAGATTTTTTTGCTATGAAATCTACTTCATCTGATGTTACTATAGAGACTCCACCTTTTGTTTTATTAGTACTAGCATAAATATATATTTTTTCCATCTTTTTACTTTTAACCTGTTTACATGTTCATATTTAAAATGAGATTCTTTGTAGGCAACATATACAGTAGTTAGGTCTTGCTTTTTATCTAGTCTGACAGTGCCTACCATTTCACCGGCATGTTTAGACCAGGGATTAGCAATCTATAGTCCACAGACAAAATCTACTTACTTTTGTAATAAGGTTTTATTGGAACATAGCCAAGCCCATTAGTGTATGTACTGTCTGACAACTGTCACACTACAGTGACTGAGTTTGCTCCCCCCTGATTACTGTTTACATTTAATGTGATTATTGAAATGGTTAGATTTAAAACTGCCTTGTTACTGTTTTTCATTTGTTCTCCCCCCCACCGTCCTTTTTCTAAATGTCACTTTTGGGATCCTTTGGATATATTTCATCATTCAATTTCCTTTGCTAGCTTACTAGCTATAACTTTTTTCTTTGCTCTGAGGGCATTCAGAAAACAACCATAGGGAATGATTTTGGAGTTTCTTGACTCTCTTGCTCAGACTTCATCCACCTTTCTGGCTTCTGATAAACTAAGATTTATATGCCATAGTTTTATTCCTCTTGACTCTACGGAAAATAAAGATGGAATGGAGAGACTTTCATTTGCCTAAACAGACTTCCTATATATGGTTTAGATTGAGTAGAACTGCATTTTTCAAAACATCAGCCTCTAAGGCGTGTTATGGTGATTAATCCGTTTTGACTCACACTTTGTGAAATAGTAATTAAGATGCACTAACACAGAGGTCTGTGTCTCTGCAGGCAACCATCAATATTGTTTTTGATCGAGTTGGGAAAACTGATCCTGTCACAAGAGGCATTGAGATCACTGTGAATTACCTAGGAATTCAGTTTGATGTAAGAGTTCTATGAAGATCTTGGTTTATACAGTTTTTTATTTTATCTGATGTGACTTAACATTGTTAAGACTCTACTTCCTATACTTTAAGTACTTGCCTCTGCATCTGTTCTTCCCGTGGTCCTCTGTATAGGCTGACGTATTCACATGACACATTTGTAATAGTCCAGGTTTCTCGTTCTTAACATAAATGCATAAGTAATGATGAGTGCTGTACCTTTATTGTCATGGATGCTGATTATTTCTACAATTCCTCCTCTGCTCCTCTGTAGCCAGCTACTATGCCAGTTTCTCCCCCCTACCCCCACCAAGTATTCAGATCCTTCTCTCTGTGCTCCTTAATGAGCTCTTCAGGCACATAAGTCATCTTTGATTCCCCTGGTAGAAAATTAACTACTAATTAGTGTTGCATGTTAGACCTGAAATAATTTCAGCTCTAAAAATAAATGATCCTCAAGGACCCAAGTTCAATTCCTGGTACCAAAGAAATAAAAAAATAAATAAATGATCCTTATCAATTAATGTGGACCTTGTACTAAAGATGATAACTGTCAACTATGTACAAAATTGGATTTTTTTTTTGTTTCCTTAAAGGAGGAAAGTTTATTGTAGCTCACAGTTTGTAGAGGCTTCAGTCTACAGTCCACTGGCTCCAGGGCAGGGTGGCCTGGTGAGGGGCGTGGAGAGGAGAAACCATCCACGGCAAAACAAGGCAGGAAGAAAACAGGCAGCAGTGAAGTAGCAAAACAGCAGACCCAGTTGGATTTTTTTTAATCATCTTTTCTACCTGTTTGATAAAACCACTGTCATAAACACACCCTTGTCCTAATTTAAGTTCAGTGCCCTTATTCATCGAATAATATATCTTGTAGATATATGTGTGGACAATGATAAGACTGATATCACCCAGGCAGGGTGTTGCACACTTGTAATCCCTGCACTCGGAGAGGCCCAGGCAGGAGAGTTCCAAGTTCCAGCCCAGCCTGGGCAACTTAGCAAAACTCTGTCTCAAAAAATTTTAAAAGGTCTAGGGATGTAGTTCAGTGTGATGGCTCTGGGTTCAATCCCCACTGCCCCAGCATAGCAAAAAAAATTTTTAAAGACATACCACATCCTTAGTCCCAGTGTGGGCATTTAACTGGGCTCTGATTCTACACACAAACTGCCTGCCACTTCGTCTTCCATCTCAACAGGACATGCCTCTGAACTCAATGGTAGCTAAATAAGAATGAACCAGTGCAAAGTGAGCTCCAGTCCTAAGTATGCTTTGGTATTGTTGGCCTATGTAGTTTACTCATTTACTTTTTTTACTGGGCTAAATTTTTAGAAATGCTTTCCATATCAGTGCTTCCTGAGACTGCTTACTCGCTGTGTATATAGTCCATCTATAATTCACCTGTGTCCTCCATATTTCATCATCTGAATAGCAAGACTTTCTATTGCAGCAATAGCAGCTTTTCCTCAGATATTTTTCAGAATTGAATCCCAAAACTGCTTCTCACTATCAAGCAGTGTAGGAGGAGACAAAAGTATGTGATTCAGATGAAGTTCTGTGTCCTAGAATATAGCTGAGGTCTATATAGTCTTTTTATTATAAAAAGATTTTTTAGGGCTGGGGATTTAGCTCAGTGGTTTCGCTGCCTGCTGCGTAAGGACCTGAGTTCAATCCCCAGTACCAAAAAAAAAAGATTTCTTGAAGTTTTGCATGATGAGAGAAGTATCATTCATAGATACTAAAAATAAACAAGGTACTGTTAAGTTTTTTTGTGGGGGGGGTGGTTGGTACTGGGGATCGAACTCAGGACCTTGCACTTGCTATGCAGGCACTGTGCCATTAAGCTAAATCCCCGGCCCCAGTTTGAAATTTGTTTCCTTTCAATTCCTTCTCTTCATTTATCACAGTAAATTGTGTCATTAGCTTGTTTTATTAGTGTTATTTTTACTCACTTCATTACACTTGCTTTCTGTTTTAAGATTTGATTCTTTGGCTAATTGAGATACCTACTGCAGTCTTCCTACCAAAGTCTCACCACTTGCTTGCTTTCTTTCATCCCTCAAAAGGGGTAGGGCCTGTAAAACTCCGTCTCACCATCGCATCTTTCTGAATAGACTTAACAGCTGTTTCCTCTTTCTGCTATGGTGACAGGTGAAGTTCTGGTCCCAACACATTTCCTTCATTCTAGTCGGAATAATCATTGTCACATCCATCAGAGGATTGCTGATCACTCTTACTAAGGTATGTTGTATTGCAATGTTAGAAAGTACTTAGGTATTTGATTACATATGGTACTGTGAAATGGTTTTTTTTGTTTGTTTGTTTTTGGCACCGGGGATCGAACTCGGGTCCTTGCGCTTCCGCAGCAGGCGGCGAAACCACTGAGCTAAATCCCCGGCCCTTAAGATCAAGTTTTTAAAGACATGCACAGAATAAAAATGTTCAACTGCTACATAAAATGTATGACAGTGTATGATATCTAACTCCAATCACAGATAAGATCTAGAGGTAACAAGGGTCTGTTTTGTTCATGGAGCTTTCACCATCATCTGTAATAGAACTTGGCAGGCATTCAGCAGACATTTGAGGCTAGAAGAATAATTATCAGAGTCATTAATAAAGATATGGAAGCAAAGAAACAATATTCAGCTGTTTTCTGATCAACATAAGAAGGCTTCATGGCAGAGGGAAGTTCTGTCTGGTAGAAAAGGTAGAGATTTCAAGATCTGAAAGCCGTTTGAAAGAAGAGAAAGTTAAAACAGGAAGAGATCTCCAGTCATCTAGCACAATTTTGGGAAGAGCTCAGTGGCCCATTAACAGTGCTTGGAGGGCCGGGGATTTAGCTCAGTGGTTTCGCCACCTGCTGTGCAATCTCAAGGACCCAAGTTCGATCCCCAGTACCAAAAAAAAAAAAGCCCAAAACTTGGTAGATTTGGGGCCAGGGACTTAGCTCAGTGGTTCTGCCGCCTGCCTTGTAAGCACAAGGACCCGAGTTCGAACCCCAGTACCAAAAGAAAAAAAGAAAACATTGCTTGGAGTTGCCTGTTTTAATGTTTTATGGTAATCTTAAGGTCATATTCATCAGTTTCCGAAGTTTGACGGCATAAGAATTCTTTCGTATGTACTAATGTAACACCTAAAACCATCAACTGCCTGGAAGGGGAAACTAACAGTAGTCTGTTTCAAGTTTCTTTACAGCCTTAATCATCTGATTTGTTCTATACAAGATTGTTGCATGGAAGAGACAATTAAAGACTATGTTACTTATTCACAACACAAGAATCTAGCAGTACTAATTTTAATCATCTTTCCTCCCTTAACAGTTCTTTTATGCCATCTCAAGCAGTAAGTCCTCCAATGTCATTGTCCTGCTATTAGCGCAGATAATGGTAAGTTTAATAAACTAGCTCTATGTTTACAGCTATAAAAACTAGAAATGTGTTAACAATTAACAATTTCCTCCCACCTGCCCCTCACTACAAAGTAACTTGTAGATTGGTTTGATTTTCAGGGCATGTACTTTGTCTCCTCCGTACTGCTGATCCGAATGAGTATGCCACTAGAATATCGCACCATAATCACGGAAGTCCTTGGAGAACTGCAATTTAACTTCTATCACCGTTGGTTTGATGTCATCTTCCTGGTCAGCGCCCTTTCCAGCATATTATTCCTCTATTTGGCTCACAAACAGGCACCAGAGAAGCATATGGCACCTTGAACTCGAGATTACAGACTGTTAGAAACCAGGATCAGCAGAATTTGAGTCTGAGGAAAAGCAATGGAGGGGACCAGGGCCTGCTACCTCCAGCATACACCTTTCTCAGGTGGTACTATGATACGTAGCATTGGCCAGAACAGGAGAAGGAGAAGTAACTCGAGACAGTACTCAGCAGCAAGCATGCAAAAGTAGTGAGGGCAGGGCCAGAGGGGACTGAGACTGTACTGGAACCATTACATGTCTATAGTAACTGGGCCAGACGTTCAGGTGGGCAAGGTTATGGCTTTTCCTTAAGCGTGACTGTCATTAAAGTCAGACTGTAACACTTGGGCCTTGGGTTTACTTTAAGCATAGCTTGTGCTTGTGTGATCTAATACTTGAGTTAGCAGCTTGCCTCACCCAACCACTTCCCTATTAAAATAACCATGTCTGTTCTAAGAAAGGGATAGTGGACAACTGAAATAGATTTCCTGTTCAATTAGTATTGAGTGTGGGGCCAGGGATGTAGCTCAGGGGTGCCACACCTGCCTGGCAAGTGCAAGGTCCCGAGTTCAACTCCTGCTATGGGGGCGGGGGGGGAGGGAGATACATTTAAGTTGGTAATGATGTCTCCCATGTTTTCTTCCGTCTCCTCATATGCTGTGGGATAAAACAGTAAATAACTGGAAAAAGTCACTTTCCTATCCTGGGACTCGAGCTCTTCCCTTTTTAAATACTTAAATGCAACCTAAAAAATATTCTGAATGTTATTACCTGGAGTCTCCTTTTATTACTAAACTCTTATTCTGTGTTTAAGTGTTTGGGGTTTCTAGAAGCAAATAAAGATTATCCAAAACAAAAGCACTATTAAGGTTATACCAGCTAATAGAGGAAGGTAAGCATACTCAAGACATTTTTAATGGTATTTGTTCTAGCAACCACATTTTTATAAAAGCATAATTTGAATTATCTGCTCTGCTGTTTTGGAGATTCATGAATCGGCTTTGGTGCTTAAGGAGCCTATAAAAGAGATCATCATATAGAGAAATGTAGTTAAGCTAAAGCATGGAAGAGATCACAAAAAGCAAATAAGCCATCTGTAATAGCTCTGTGGCAGTCATTCACAGGTGGTGGTTTCCAAAAGTCTTTAACACAGTAAGTGGGTGGCAGCTCATTCCATGTGACACCAGTTCTGGATACTTAGTAGGAATCCTAGCAGCTGAAGCCATCATTCGTTCTGATCACATCTGTGTGTCTTCAGAATTGGAGGAAGAATTTGAGGCTGTACTGTGGGCCTGTGCAAAAGAAAACAAAGATTTACAAGTAGTAGTAGAGTATAGGCTGGAGTTTAGCTTAGTGGTGCCACTGCCCGCCTTGCAAGCCCAAGGTCCTGAGTTTGATCCCCGGTACCAAAAAAAAAAAAAAAAAAAAAAAAGTGGTGGAGTGACCAGCAGGAGAGGGATGGTCGATTCTAAAGTTGCATGATTAAACTCAGGAAGTCAAGTCACTCACTAGAAGAATTCAACACTTGGCCTTGTTTCTAACTTGCTATTTGACATATTAAATTTCTTAACGCCTATATATATCTCTTCTGTAATGGACCTCTCATGGAATTTTCTGAAATGCAGAATACAGTGGACCCTCAAGCTACAACCAGCCTGACATAACTTGAGTTAGGTTAATGGAAGATGCATCTGCCTCTTGTCATCACTAGCATGTACCCGGCTAAACATCCAGATCTCAACTGTATTGGCTTAAAACTAACGAGTTACAACCAGCCCTCGGAACTGATCAAGTAAGCCAGGGTCCACTGAACTGTTTAGCTAAGCTTTCCAAAATGTAAGTCAGTGTGTTCATCAAGTGTCATTTACATCACCAATCAGAATTAGTATAATAGAGAAAGTATTGTTTACTTTTAGACTCCCAATTTTGCCATAAATTTCCTTTACAAACTTGGATATGTTATTTCGCTTTTGGACCTCATTCATGTATGAAAAACAGTTGGACCAAAATGTAAAAACTAAGGCCTACCAAGGAACTTATCCAATTCAAATATACAGAGAAGGTTTAATCTCTCCCAATAAAGACAGTGGTACCTCGGTTTACAAACTGAATTTAATTTTGGGGATGTCTGAAGGTGGCCATGGTCATCTTTGTCACCCAATGTGGTGCCTGCAAACAAGCAGAATTTTGCCAAACACTTTTGTTTGCAAATAGAATATTACTGTATTATAAATACTGTCCCTAATCACCATTTTTATGTTCACTCTGCACCACTCACTGTTCAGAGTATTTTAATAGTCTTAGGTAATATAATTCTGGTAAAAATTGTACATATTGTCCCTGTTTTAGAGGTGGAGCAGAGCAAATATTTACCCAACACTGATGAGTGACAGAACCATAATTTTTATCAAGACAGTCTGACTCAGGTTCTTCTGGTGGTCTCCATTGGAACTTTAATAGACTTGACTTATCAACCCTACATAATAGCTGTCAGCTGAGTGCTGTGAAAATAAATTGTCCATATTCTGCCTCCTCTCCTCTAAAATAACATCTTTATCATTTTCCAGTATTTTGGAGAATCTGGTAACCATGGACATAAAGTATACTTAAGGACTGTACCATACTCTGGGGTAAGACAGATCAGGAAAAGAAATCACCACACTCACTCTTTCTTTCACCATGTGTGAGTCATGCTCTGACTCTACCACTGTTTCTTCTTTGGAATCAGGGCACACGTCCAGTGGATCAGCCATGGAGGAAATAATTGGGATTTTCTTAGCTTGGAAGTAATCATAGGCCTTCCTTCCGCAGACCAAGAGTGTGATGTTCTTCTCACTGCTCTGGATTTTGTCCACCACCTTCTCATAGGGTTCATCCAGCACATTCACCCCATTCACTTCAACGATCACATCCTCATCCTCCAGCCCGGCTGCATCGGCCGGGCCGCCCTTCTGTACCTGTGAACGTGAGGTTCTGAGTTAGCAACTCCAGCAGGGGAAAGAGCACACCAGACTGCTTTCCCCTCAGAGGAGGGGGTTGAGAATTTATTCTTAACCATATTTCTCCTTGAAGTACAGAAAAGTTCTTTAGTCTTTTTCGACTTATCAGAGTTACAGCTTCATACTCAAAGTAGCGGTATAAACTGGTTGACTACCATATTGTCAAGAGTGTATTATTACGGGCTGAAGTCATTAGATTTCATAGGTCTCCTTTCACACTCAACTTCAGAGCTACTGGGATGGTCTGTTCACAGCCAGTCCCTACCGGGTTGGCAATGTGTCAGCTCACAGTGTTCATTTGATTTGAAAGTGACTAAAGAGAACTGGATGGAAGCGAAAGATGAAATTCTGATGTTACTTAAGAGGGTGTGGGCCAGCGTTTGTATCTGCATTTCTATAACCTTTCTACTAAGACATCTACGGGCGGGAGAAGCTGAGGCTATCCTAATTGTGATTGTTCACAGGGCTGCTGGAACCAGATTACCATACCTCTTTGACGAATGAGCCTGGCAGTCCCCGAATCGCATTTAAGTGAAAGCCATAGCCATTTTCACCTTTCATCAGCCTGCAGAGTTTAGGCTTATGATCCGCTACTTCCTCTGTGGTGTCTGGACCTGAGTCCTCCAGAGGAGCAGAGGCTGGAACCTCCTTGACAGAACCATTAGGCAATTCTTGATTTTTATAGTAGAGGAATGGAGAAAATTGAGCCTTTTGAAAACAAAAAAGTTCTATGTATGAGTAGTTGCACTTTAATATTCTGGTCTCACAAGGTGTAATACATGTTCCGTTCTTTTTCTGCCTATGTCTGATTGTAGGCTGTAAAACTGCTCTAGTACCCCAACCAGGAAATGTATAAGACAGGTTGGTTATGGAATAATCTTACATAAATATGAACACAGATGCATATATGTGCATAAAATAAAAGTGTAGAATTTTGTACAATCCAAAAAGCCCATCTTCCTAGTTTCTTCTGGCTCCCCAGTAGTGAGCAAGTCACCGCACATCCTTCCACAGGCCTTTTGGAAGAACACACACCTGAGTAGCCCAATACCTCCGACGAAGCACACAAAGTAAAATGGTCTTCAGAACTCCTCCATCAAGATAGAAAAAGTGAAATAAAAGACTACTTTTTACCACTGAAGACTCAAAAGGCCAACCTGTACAGACAGTAACAATTAGAAGGCGATCCCATGTAACAAAGGTCCAACTGTTTGCTACTTGACACCCTCCAGTCTCCCCAGTGCTAGATCCCCCTATATGCTGTTTACTGTTCATTGTGACCATTAGCTGGCAGCTCTGTAATGCCAGACCCTGCCATCTTTAATTACTTCCAGGCTGCCTCACCATTCAGAAGCAGGAAAAACTGTTTGTTGGTCTTGAATACAAAAGCGGCACAAAACAAGAAACGACCTTTTTTTGGTGAAATTGATGGTTGATCCAAGGCCTTTGCACTAAGCTGTATCCCCAGGCTTCTCCCCCACCTTTTTTGAGACAGGCTCCTAAATTGCAAAATTGCCCCAGCTGGGCTCAAATTGGTGATGTTCCTGCCTCAGAGTACTGATACTCTGGATATGTACATGCCCACCTGTGACTGATGTTAAATACAATTAAGAACTTAACTGGCTGAGGCTTTTAGTTGAGAAGGTCAGGAAGGTAGATTGGGGGGTGGCATGAACTTGGATCAGTGGTTAAGTTGCTGCCCACAGTGCCTGGGACATTTGTTTGGCAGTGAATAGGAAGGTGAGTGCTGTGGGCCCCGCCCCCCCGGAGGCACACTGGCAGCCTGGCTGGAATTCGACGGGCACCTCTGGTTATTCGGCCATCTAACTGCAAGAGCACATTTCCTTCCTTTCTGAGAGGCGCCAGCACAGACCCTTCTGGTTACCTGGTTCAGCTAACTCTGGTACTGATCTTGTTCCACTTTGGAATGTCTCTAAAATGTGGGAAATTATCACAGTGACGCATTACATGCCAAAACGCTGAGACAGCTACCTCAACGAGCACGTCAAGTATCTAGCACTTGCCTCAAGTTTAGGTCAAGTAGATTAATGTTTAAACATATAATGAGTTTATTCATTCATCACTTGGATATTTGGGTATCCAGTGGGTGCCAGGAACCTTGTAGGTGTTTGATTTATTCACTGCTATATTTCAGAGATCCACCCCCACCCCAATCTGTGGCGCTTACTTTGAGGAGTGGGGCAGCCATCGTTTTGGAACAAAATTCTCTTAAACTCACTAAGACAGAAAAGGTAGTTACATCATTCTGTCACAAGGTTAGGAAAATGCCAGAATCCCCTTTACAGCAGCCAGAGCTGTGGCCTGTTGGCTTCTCTGGACTTTTTCCTCCAGCTGAGCCCAGCCCTCTGCAGGAATGACTCACTTAAGGTCTTAAGGCAGAAATAGCTCCCTGGAGCTTCTGTATTTGGTTGGCTGTGCCCCCACAGATCACCTCAGAAAAATTAAGGCCTTCTCACATGCAGTCACCTTTCAAGTTCTTGAAGATGCTCTTTCTCCAAAGCCCATGCTCGTTCAAGCTAAATACTTACGTGGTGGCTTCTAAAACCTCTTCCCTGGCTACTTGTCACTGGTCCTCCTAAATTGGGGCTCTCAGAGCTGGATACCATGGTGTTAACAAACATAACATGTACATATGAGAGACCTTATCCCATGTGCTCTAAATACTACCTCTAACTCTAGCTACCCTTTACAATAACTGTCCCATCTTACTGTAAGGAAACAGGCACAGAGAGGATAACGTGCCCAAGGTCACATTAATATGTACCAGATTCTGACCTAGTCAGTGAGGTGATTATCTCCAGAAGCCAAATGTCAATTAGCATAACTAAATTGTCCTCTCTGGTCATATTAAGTCAGCAGATTGAGTCTCACCATGTCATATTCATACAACTTATAGCAAAGTTAGAATAGTACTTGAATTTATTCTCATTTTAACTTGATTCATTAGTTTTTGTTTTGTTGGTACCGGGGATCAAACTTGGGACCTTGCGCTTGCGAGGCAGGTGCTGGAACCACTGAGCTAAATCCCCAGTCCTTGATTCATTAGTTTTTAAGCTTAATTCTTTCTGTCCTGATGAGGTATTTTAATTACACCCTTCTGTGAATCATCATTGCTTTCAGTCCCCAGAGTATATTAACTATGTTTTCCCTGTTTCTATCCAGATGTAATAAACTAGGATAGGAACAAATTGCACATTATTGGTGATTTCTGTTCCAGTTGACATTTCCCCAGTATCAAATGTTCTCCAGCTATGCTTGTTTACCTAGTTTTTAAAAAAATTACTGTCTGTTTCATTTTTTCATTTGGTTTACAAAGGTATCTTGAAATATCTAATCAAAATGTGCTGAGGAGGAGTATGGTATAATGAATTAAGAGTCCAGAAACTCGGGTTCAAATTCTATCTTCAGTCTCTGCTAACCTGGGTGACTTTAGTAAACCACTTAATCTAAATGTCAGTTTCCTAGTCTATACGAAGGGGCCAATATCACCACCCATGGTAATCCTCCCTCTGTATCATTCGTGGGCCCTTAGAACAAAACCCATTTCTCTTATTCATCTCCAGGACTAACATGTAGCATGACAGATGGTACCTAAGCCCCCAGATGCCTTTTACACTACACTGAACCTCAGTTACTTGTTTAATTTGCGGGGAAGGAGGACTGGGGACTGAACCCAGGGCCTTCACATTGAGTTACATAGGCACATCTCTAGCCCTCGGTGGGTGGAAGATTGGGGGACACAAGGTCTCACTAAATTGCTAAATTGCTCGGGCTGGACTGTAACTTGGGCCCTTCCTGCCTCGGCCTCCCAGAGTGCTGGGATTATAAATTTGTGCCACCACACACTGCTAAACCTCTTGTGTTTGTGATAAGGGTGTCATAAAACCTTAAAACATGCAAATAGGGGCCAGGGATTTAGCTTAGTGGTTTCGCCACCTGCTGAGCAAGCACAAGGACCCGAGTTTGATCCCGGGTATGTGCAAATAGTAGCTGTTAAGAGAGCTATTAAGAAGTGAGGTTAGTTCACTACTTCTTGGTCTTTGCTCACTTCATTTGCTAAGGGCTTACAAATAAAATCTTTTCTAGGCTTTTACATGAAATTGGTGGAACTTACTGATCTATAATTTAAAATCTAGTTGCTTCCTATTTGGGGGAGTTAGGGCTACATCTGTCTATTTCTAGACTGCTATTCTCCAGAGATAATTTCAAGTCACCAAGAATATTTCTGCAATTTATTTGCCAATTCTTTCAAAATTTTGAGTCCAAGGACTTAAAAACATGTTTAGTAATCACGTATTGCTCTTATGGGGACCAGTTTGAGCCTCCATTAGCTTCTAATAAGTGTTTTTCCCCTGGGCTGGGGATGGAGCACTTACCTTCCTGGCATGTTCGAGACCCTGGGTTCAATCCCCAGTACAACACACACACACACACACACACACACAAAAGATGAATTTCATTAAATACCTTTTTAAAATTATAGCCCTTCCATTTTGCAGAACACAATAGTAATAAGTCAGCCCAAAGTCTGAGGACGAGTGAGTGGACCCAAGCGTAACATGAATGTGTGGCCTTGTACTCACCAGTCTGTACAGATCATCCGTCTCTTTGTCCACCACCAGCAGTGACGTCTCCTCTCCCCCCTTCCTAATCATTTCCACCACACCGTCATGATCCAGGGTCTCCACAGACTCGCCATTGACAGCAACTACCAGGTCGTTTTTCTTCAGGCCAGCCGCCTCTGCCGGACTTCCAGAATCTATGTCCTTGATGGTTTGACCTACCCTTGCCCCCCAAAACTTAAATTAGTATCAGAAACGATACTAAACAAACTGGTATTTCTGCTGGAGTCCAAGGCCCTGATGAAACCTACAAAAGGTATGTGGGGCACACTCCTTTCCCCTGCATCCCGGGAAGTGCAGAAGCACCCTATCTAGACTCCTCCATGGGAACAAACCTGACCATTAGCAATGAAAGGATCTTAAAGGAGTAAGAATCATGTTACTAAAAATGTCTGACATTCAATCCTGACAGAAGTAGCAGGCTAAACATTAAAGGTCAATAAATTCCCAGCAAGTCAGTGAGCACACTTACATGCATAAATCTTACATAGAAGTTAAGCCCTAAGGAGGGGGGAAAGAGCCAGGCATGGTGGCCCAGGCCTGTAATCCCAGCATTTTGAGGGCAGCCTGGGCTACATAGTGAGTGCAGGGTCAGCATGAACTACAAAGGGAGACCCTGCCTTAGAAAAGGGGGGGGGGGGGTGAAGAACAAAAGATTTCAGACCTTTGGAAACCTGTCTGTCTTAGCAGCAATTGGGTGTATCCAGCTGAGGATTGTGTGTGCATGCTTCGGGAGGTGTCTAGCTTTCTTCTGACTTCAGCTGTTTTTTCAAATGCCTCCCGATCTCTCACACCTTTCTTTGCCCCTCACACTTTTTAACAAGCTCCATTTTCACTTTTCCAGTTAGCTGGTGAGTATCTCCAACAGAATACCTCACAGATTCCCTCAGTGTATTGCCCATTTCCCATCAAAAGCCCCTTCTCTGGTCCTCTGTGACGCTCCGCTCCACCCCTCCCATCACCAGCACGCGGCAGCTGGTTCTTCCTCAGTGTCCACTCTCACATCTAGTCAACCACTAAGTCCTCCCACGCTACCTTCACCTCTATACATCATTCTTCTCTCGTACTATTTCCTCTCCCAGAATCCAATGTGTGTCCGTTCTCGCCCAGAACTTAGCTTACCAGGTGCTCTCCCTTCCTCAGTCCTTCCCTTCTCCAATAGAGGCCCCTTCAGATCCAGCTTGATGCTCCTGTCCCCTCAGGTCTCCCCCAGCACAAGAGTTGGAGTGCAGCTGTACCTCGCTATTTAACCTTACATAATTACCTTGTCCACGTGCTCAATTTCAGCCGTTCCTCTTGCAGAACTGTTAGTAACAGATGTATGAAGCCCCTAAAATATGGTAAGCTTTAAATTTTTCCTTCGCACTCACTGTTCCCTTTTTCTCTCCCCATCGATTATAGAGCTGAGGCCAAACTCTTCCCCCTGCCACTGAGCTTCCCTCGTTTCTCTCCAGCCCACCTTTCTAACTTGAATTCTTGCTCAACACAGCACACGCCAGCCAAACTGTGCCCATGTTTACACGTAACTGACCTTCCTGGGATCACCTTCCTATCTATCCGTATGATAAAGCCTGCCTCAAGCCCCACCTGTGCTGTAGGGTCTCCTGGTAGCTTTTTAGTGAGAAAAGCATGTTCTGACCTTGAGTTCCCACAGCAGCTGATCTGCCCCTAGACTGAGGTGCTATCACTACCTTCAGTCATGGAGATGTGTGGCTCATCCCCTGCATTACATACATCTTGACTGAAGAATCCTGTTTGACTCATTCGGTATCTTCAAAGGCCCTGAGGATGTTTTTAAATAACATAAACCAAAATAATATCTGATAACATAAACATAATGAAAATAGTGATTTGGGGGCAAGTAGCAGTTTGGGTGGCTTGGACCCATATTTATATATTCACCTTACTTCCCCTGTTTGGTTACAAAGCAGCAGAAAGACTTCCGTTTCTGTTCCAGTCCCAAGTCCTGACCCACATCTCTGCCTCGACGCAGACGTGGGCTGGAGCTGCTCCTACAGGCACATGAGAGCCACTCCATGCCACACTGTCCAAATTTGTATTCAGACACCGTGTTGGTGGCTTGAAATCACATATGGTGTGGATATTTACACCACACACACAAAAAAAGTCAACAAATGCTATATATTAGGACTTTCTTTCAGAAAGCCAATTAATCGACATCACTGCCTGGATCCCAAACTACACCTTATCACTTTGCTGTGGTAACTTTATCATCATCAGGCCCCCAGGTGACATAGAAACTGACAGCTTCCTAGTTCCTTGCCATTCTTCTCATGTTTGTGTGGGGAAGTGGCCTCCTGGGCCTTGAGAGTCGGATTGGGATGAAGAACTGGGTGGTTACACTGCCTGGTTTTCTGCTCTTCTGGTACCTCACCTTTCTGTTCTGGGCCCGCCCTCAGGTAGAAACCGTAGCCATTGCTTCCCTTCTTCATCTCCACGACTCGAGGCTGGTGGGGCAGCAGTTTCAAACTTGCTGTTTCCCTCTTGAATGGTATCTTTTGTTCACGATGGTACTTGTCGGTTTCTTTGTCCACAAGAAGGAACATGATGCGGTTTCCAGACTTCTTCACCTGAGACCACACACACAGATGAGAAACAGCAGCAACTCCCAAGAACAGTGCTTGGGAATGCGATGGTTTCTGAATAAAGGCCCAGTGTCTCTATTCAACAGAAAGCATGGCGTGGCCCGCTTTTAAGCCATAATACTATCTTCTACCCCCCAACTGTTACTTATCTGTTTCCACTCCTGTAGCTGCTCTTTATCCCTTTGTTTATGCACAACCTCATCTACACATATCAATGAACCCAAGGCAGAACTGAAATTCAGAAAACCCAGAAAGGTATGTAGGTGCAAGCCAGAATAGGAATTTTAAAAAGAACAGAAAGAATCCACTCTGAAAGATCATTCTACAAAGGGAAGAGAAGGTTAGTGAATTTAAGGTTCCTTATGACCTCAAAGGAAAACCTCCCAGCGTTTCAGTGTGCCATGGGCCTTCCAATATTCACGTGGATGCCCCTATACAGTAGCCCCTGCCTTCTGCGCTTTCATTTTCTGCAATTTCAGTTATCCAAGGTCAGGCACAGTCCAAAAATATTAAGTGGAGAACTTCAAACATTATATGCTTTAGGTTCCATTCTGTTCTGAGTAGCGTGATGAACTCTTGTGTAAATCATCCCTTTTCCCATTGTATCCATGCTGTACACATTTCCTGCTTACTACATGTTAGTTGTTTCCTCTATATACATACCTATGATAAAGTTTAGTTTATACGTGAGGCACAGCTGGGCCTGGTGGAACACACCCATAATCCCAGCACTCTGGGAGCCTTGGAGCCTGAGGCAGGAGAATCCCAAATTCAACCCCAGCCTAGCAATTTACCAATTTACACCCTGTCTCAAAATGAAATATCAAGAGCTGGGGATGTAGCTGCGTGCAAACGCTTTGGGTTTAATCCCAAGTGCCACCACCCAAAAAAAGCACAGTAAGTGAAGAATAACAATAATAAAACAGCTATAATAAAAAGTTATTTAAAACTTGCACATTGTGAATTGTGTATTTCTGGAACTTTCCGTTTAACATTTTCAGGTGTGGCTGACCACAGGCAAATGAAACTGCAGAAAGTAAAACTGCAGATGGGTGCTTATAAGATCCAAAAGAAAAGGGGAATGGTGGTTTAGACTTCTTGACCCAAAACTAGCAAAGGCTTTATTTCAAAATCCTGTATTAACACTGCTTATGCCACTAGTGAATCTGTTCACCCTCAATTCAAAGGGACAGACAATCCCCCCATAATAAACTCATCCCAGACCCAGCCACCCAACTTCCTGTCTCTTCCAAGGTGAGGCAAAGGGGTAGGAAAAGCGGTGTGTGTGTGGGTGGGGGGGTGACGATGTTACCTTTTCAACCACTTTCTCGTGGCTGGCATTCTCTACATTCTCTCCATTCACTTCAATCAAATGATCATCAGGCAGGACTCCAGCTTTCATAGCCACACCCTGAGGTGTTATGTCAGTCATGTGTACTCCCTTTTTACCTGGAAGACGGTGGAGACGGGTATGAGCTCCAGTGCACAGAACCGGAAGCCCAGTGTCCAGATGGATTGTTCCTGGTAATGTGAAATTAGTACTACCAATTGAGCCAACTCTGTCCCCCCAGCTTTGAATCTAGAATCCATATTACAGCTCCTAGCACAAAGCTATTACTCAGCATATACTTGATTTGAACCCTAAATAAATCAAGAATCTCAGGTGACATTGGCCTCCTGAACCAAAAAGTGCCCAACGATGCCCACCCTGCATCACTGTGTCACACGCGCTCTCTTTGCACCTACACGACCAGAAGGCATCTATTCTGTTCCCTCCTCCTTTAGTGCTACCACCAACCCTCACCTACTGTGAAGTCAGTGAATCTCATCAATGCAGGCTCACAAGGTCAGAAGCACAGAAGAGAGGGGAAAGCATGTGTGTTTTGATAATGTGAGCTGAGTGACACTTAACACTCTTGAGTCGTTCAAGCTACTAGCACTTCAGCCTAGGCAAAATGACTGCACAAATTACTTGTAAGGAATAATTTAATTGCTTTTTCCTTAATCACTTCACATTTCTTTTCTTATCTTGGTATACTTGTCACAAAGAAAACATTTTCTTCCTAAAGCTAACACAAACCATGAGCATTAGCACAAGAGCCAAATGAGTAAAATCTGAACTATAATTTTTACCATTTTACAGATAATGAATTTCTTTTTTTTGGTACCAGGGATCAAACTCGGGTCTTTGCGCTTGCAAGGCAGGCACCGGAACCACTGAGCTAAATCTCTGGCCCTATAATGAACTTCTAAGAAAAGCCAAGCTTCCTTTGGCTAGCCACACCATTGTGTTTAACAACTGGAAAACTTGAGAACCCTCTCATAATTAGTTTATACCTCGTACTACAGGTTAAGTATTGGTAACAATTTTAAGCTTATGATTGATCTGCTCCTTTATCATTTACTGAATTATGACCAGTCACCAGTGCCAGAAAAGCACTGGGCACAGGGCAACATCAGAGATGCCACTAGCCATCTCTGGCTGGTGTTAATAATGGTTAAATAATGTTAGCACCAGCTAACATTATGTCCTCTGAGTCCAACCAGTGTCACAGGGAACCCATTGTGGAACTCTGGTCAGCTGAGCACAGGTCAATCTGCACTTCTAAAATTATGGAACAAGATCTCTAGTACTTCCTGACATCAAGGTTTCTCAGCTATGAGTCTCTTAGCTAGAAGTCAGAGGTGTATTTCAGGACAGTCGGGGCTAGGCCACAGTACTATTTAAATGTCCCAGGAAGGTGGAAATTTTTGCAGTATCCCCAGCAACTGTTAATGGCATCTGGCACATCAGTAGATGCTCAGGAATTTGTTGAATAAATGAATGACTATCTGGGCACTGGAGCAATGAAAAGAAATACTGGTCTTACTCAAAATTAGCTATCAGGAAGAATCTCTTTCTCATTTCCCCTCCACCTTGACCCAAAGGGAGCAAGAAAAGAATGATCCAGAAGCATCAGCCCTTTAGCCCTCTCTCCTTAAAGTGTCAAGCTAATATTGAGGCCCAAGAGTGCCCACCGACCACCCCAGCCTTGCTGCTGTCCAGGCCCTGACCCCACCTCGCACAATTGTGCCGGGCAAGAGAACATGCAAGAAAGGCATGGAGAGACACACAAGCTGCTGTGGGATACTTAAAGCAACGGAAAAGTTAGGCCAAGTCATTAACTGGTAACTACATCTTCCTTCTGGAAGGCCACGGCCGAGCCTCACCCTCCAGCTCACCTTGGACAGTTTTCAGAGAGAAGCCGTAGCTGTTCCCCTCCTTTACCAGGTAGCAGAGCCGCGGCTGGGTGCAAGTCACTCCTCCGTTCATCACTGGGGCTGCTTTCGTGTCACTCAAATCCAGCTCCTGGCTTTGATCCAACTCTTTCAAGTCCACCCCTTTCTTCACAGCTTTCTCATAGGAATCCCCACACAGAACTAATAAAGTCACCGAATTCCCGCTCTTTCTGATCAGCTCCACCACCTAGGTAGGGGGGAGAGAGGTAACTTCGTTATTAATAACCCTCTATCAACTGCAAGGGGGAAATTCTTGTCATCTGGCTCACTGTGTGGCCCATGGTTCCGATAGCTGACCTGACACCCACATGGTACCCCAGCCTCCTTCGGCACAACACTCCTAATCTTCAGGTGCAGATTAGGATGGAATCCAGGGACACTTACAATGACTGCACTTTTCTGGACATGAATGGTGCCTCACAGCACAACAGGCCCCCCAGTTCTATGGGGGCTCCAGAGTAGTGAAAGGGGAATCAGGCAGTATTGGAGGAAGACCCTCTTGCATTCAGTGCATGAATATATTAGCAAGCTAATTTATCTGTGCTTAGCTCCCTTGTCTGTGAGATGGTAATACATGCCTTATGGGGTTGTGATAAGGCTTTAACATGATTAGGAATAGAAAATGGTCTTTGCACAGTCACTGGTACATATTAATATTTTTTACAGTTTTTAATTATGGGGACTTGATCGACCAACATAAATTATAATGATAAATCCTTGCCAGTGGCAGGCAGGAAAGAACCAAGTTTTACTGACCCCCAACATCATAACTGGCAGAGAAAATGCTGAGGCTGAAGAGATCCTAGAAGAACCCTGAATATCTCGTTCACCTGCATGTGCTCTTCCTTGTCGACAAAGACACCATTGATCCTGAGAACTCTGTCTCCATCCAGGAGCCCAGCCTTCTCTGCTGGGCTTCCCTTCTCAATCACCCGGACCAGGTGCCCGTCGGTGTCCTTCTCAATTCGCAGGAAGAAGCCATAGCTTTGCCCTTCCAGTTTGGACAGTTTGCATTCTCGGACATTGAAGACGGCAGCCATTTCTGTAGTGGAAAACGAATGAATGAGAAAACAAATGGGAAGGAAACTTTAATCATGTCCTTCATTTCCTCTAATTCTGTTCTGAACACTGAGGGGTTAGGAGCCGACTGTATAGGAGTTGCAAATGATACCTAAATCTGTTTCCCCAAGGTTGACCTTTTTACTTGAGTTTCAGACCCAAATATTCAATGAGGTACTGTACACCGGTGCTTTGATCTCAGTAGCTTAAGCCAAACTCCTCTTTGCCCTCTGAGTGAAAAAAAATCAAATCTAAACACATGATCCAAAATTTTTCAGAAAAGATGGGCCCCCTTTCATTTGACTATTTGAAGATTCTATCAAGTTCTGGGCATTGAAGATGAATCTGTGGAAAGAGATGCATACTTCAGAGACAACACAGTTCTGTTTTTACATGTGATGAATGTTATATTAAGAACAACACGCCGGGGATTTAGCTCAGTGGTTCCGCCGCCTGCCTCGCAAGTGCAAGGACCCGAGTTCGATCCCGGGTACCAAAAAAAAAAAAAAAAAAGAACAAGGCCCAGGGATTTAGTTTAGTGGTGCCACCGCCTGCCTCACAAGCACAAGGTCCCAAGTTCAATCCCTGTTACCTAAAAATAAAAGAACAACAGAATGATAGTAAGAATATAACAGAGGGTCTTTAGCCAGCCACGGTGGTGCATGCCAGTTATCCCAGCCCTTGGGAGGCTGAGGCAAGAAGATCACATGAATTGTGATTTCGAGACCACTGTGAATTTGAGGTCAGCCTGGGCTATGTAGTGAGTTCAAGGACAGCCTGAACTGCCTAGTGAGACCTGTCTTTGGGAGTAGGGAATGCAGTGAGAAGAATTAAGAATGGGTTCCAGAGGAGAAGTGAAGGCTTAGCAGGAGCTCAGGTGAGGTCAGACAGGACAAGGAAGACCTCAATTAAAAACCAAACAAGCCGTGCCTCAGAGCTGGCCCAATGTGTCGGTGATGCAATAGATAAGTGGTTGTGTGGGACCCTGAAGTGTCCCAGCAGAGCAGGGCAGGGCAGGGCACAGATGCCGGACAGAGAAAATGTGCCAGTGACCAGGTGAGAGTCCTCCCTCTAAAGCACCTCCTCTCTGCCCTCCTTTTTCCCCTCTGCAGGACCAAGGTCCTAAGCCACAGGAGGATGACAGCACCACTGTGAAAAACAACACCTGGGGCTTTGCCCCCAGTTCCTGTTTAGGGCGAATCTCCCAGCAGCCCCAAGGCCTCCTGGCCTAATGCTTTTTGTTTCATAGAAGAAGAATGGAGGTCCACAATAGTAAGGCAGTGGGTGCATGTATTCAACCAGGCACTGTACACGGATGCTACAACTTCAGCAGCTCAAACCAAACGCCACCTGACTGAAAGAAATTAACTCCAAATACACGAGCCAACAATTTTAACAGAAGAGGGGAGAAAGCTGGAGGCAGCTCTTTAAACTGCTTCGGGCCCCCACATCAGTTATCTGCCTGTGAAGTAGACTAAACCACCTGCCCCTTCTCTGCTGGAAGGACAGGGACAGGTGAGCATGTGGGGTTCAGAGGGAGTAGGGTGAAGAGCCGGTGGGCGTCAAAGTGCTCCCCACTCCCCAGAAGCCGTGCCACGGGGGCGTGAGAGCGCCATCTCCGACCTCTGCGCCCACAGAAACAGGGCAGCACAAACTGGGCAAGGAGCCTCCCGCTGCCCTGTGTCTTGGCCATATCACATGGCCTCTGCGAAGTCTGGCAGCCACCCCGAGAGTGGCACGAATGACTAAGCAGTCAGGGAAACAAGAAACAAAGATTCCCCATCAAGCATCAAGGAGAGAAAACCAAAGCGAAGGAGTAACCTGCGACATGGCTTTGCTTAGCAGCTGCCCCAACCAAAGACACAACCAGCCACAGAAAAGGCCACGTGGGAGGAAGGGGGACGTATGGGCATCGCGGTCAGTTTCCTCCCCAGCAGGCACCTTCTGACCCCAAACTGTTACTTCTCTCTCTGCTGGTCTCCAGCCTGCATGCGTCAGTGCCATTTGCAGCTTGAATCCGTGTCTGTGTCCAAGCTCCCCTCTCCCTCAGCTATCAACCTCACACGGCTGAAAAGCCTCGAAGGAAAAACCCTCTTAAAAAGCCAGGTAATTCGAATAGTTTCTCTGGGTGTGAGAAACTGGAAGTGCAACTAAGGATTAGAATGATTAAAATGAATAATTGAACATTCGAAATAGGAAGAAAAGGCCCAAAGGGGTAGGGGAAGTTGGAGGGGAAGGGGAAAGAAAAGAAGGGAAAGGAAAAATTATAAGAAAAGGAAAAAACGGAAACAAAGTCTTTGTAAATAGGGAAGGGTAGATGGGGGTGAAGGGAGAACAGGGAATGGGGAAAAAATAAGAACCAAGATGCATCATGTCCAGGTACAAGCACCCAATGATAAATGTAAACATATTGTATACCTAAAATGTACCAATAAAGGAATTTAAGCCAAAAAAAAAAAAAATAGGTAATTGCTGGGAAACTCCATCCAAATATTTAAAAATTTGAAACATGTCCTTAGAATAAAAAACCTGCTGGATTCGGTTTTCATTAAGACATGCAGCTGTCTGTGATTGACAGATAATGCTCATTTTTAAAGCACTTACCTCTAAAACCCTGCGTATACCCTGCAGTGTCCACCACGGCCACTGAATCTCATTATAAACTTAGGACAAAAAGTGGAACTTCCTCACTAGTAGAACTAAACCCTATGTTTAGGGATGGAGGAGGAGAACGTTTTCCGGTGTCTTACTGGAGACTTAACACTGGATGTACAAGGAAACACAAATTATATATTTCTTGGCAAAAATCTCAAGCTGCATTTAATTTTGTAGATTGGTCAAAGTTTCCAAATAGCCTAAATGAAATCACTCCGACCTGCTTCAGGCACTTAGGGTCAGAGGTTTTTTTAAATTTATGTATTTTTGTTACAGAACTGAGGATTGAATCCAGAGGCTCCCACCTGCTGGGCAAGTACTCTTATCACTGAGCTACATTTCCAGACCACCTTTTTTTTTAAATATTGAGGCAGGGCCTCACTAGATCTCCCAGTCTGGCCTCAAATTTATAATCCTCCAACCTCAGGCTTCAGCCCCATAGTAGCTGGGATTACGCATGTGTCACTGTTTTCAGATAAGGTCAGGGTTTCCTTTCACCTCTGTGGTTGAAGCTGAGTTAGAGACAGTTCACAACAGAAATGCTACCATACTCGTGGGGAAACAGCTACTACTCTGAGCCCTGACTGCCGCCTGCCATCGGTCTGTCCTCTCCATGGCTCAGCCAGTAGATCAGTGGTGGTGAACCTATGGCACACGTGGGTTTTTTTCAGGGGGTAGGGGGCGGTGTTTCTTCTTGTTGTTCTTGTACTGGGGATCAAACTCAGGACCTTGCACTTGTGAGGCAGGCACTGTGCCACTGAGCTAAATCCCTGGCCCAACACGTGTTATTTTTAAGACAAAAGATGTTAAAGTATGAGTTTTTTCTATACTAAAACCTCAGTATTCAGTTTAATTGCAGGACTGGCACTCTGCAATAAATGAGTTTTGGGTTGCAGTTTGGGTGCTTGTCCCTGAAAGATTCGCCATCACTGGATCACTGGATCGATGCCAGTGTCCATCGATTGGTAGATGCCCAGATTGAGCTGATTAAATTGTTAACACTCACCTGGACCAATGGGGAAAGCTAACCAGAGGCCCAAATGCCTGTTCGCACATGGGGCCCTTGGAGCCCAAAACTATTTTCTTTGCCATGGTATAGAGAGATGATTCTTCTAGGCGCCATGAGGGCTGGGCTCTGTTCTACCTCCAGTCCTGGCCCTACCCAGTCCATATCTCGGTCTTACACTGGCCCCTAAATCAGGGCCACTGTCCATCACTTCAGCAAGCCGGTATGATTGCTGACAGGGGTCCCTCGGACGCCAACATAGGTCCTCACTAGGAAGGTCTCTATTTAAGGACCCATTTGCTTTCTTCATTCCCCACCCCATCTACTGCTGCCTGAGGAAATCTGGGCATCAGGCCACTGTGGAGATACCCAGCTAACTGGTGAAAACCTGGGTTTCTGTAACATCAAGTCAGCAATCACCCAAAGCTGGAGTCCATTAAACCTTCAGCAGGCTTTATTCCCCAATTTAAAAGGCCATAATACTGGAAAAGAAAGAAAAAAAATCTATAAGCTTTTCTGAGCTGGGGGAAGAGGTAATACTTAGTTGCTTATCTGTGGGAAAGAGAACAAAGCACCAGCTGGCAGACAGCAAAGGCTCAGAGGTAAGAGCCAAAAAGAATTTTCCCTCATCATTAATAATCTTATTAATCATGTTAACCCTACCTTTAGACCCCACTTTATTCCAAAAGGATTACAGTATTGCTACCAGAAAAAAAGCATACACCGTAGCAAAGAAGAAAATTAGATACACGTTAGAACTTAGGAACGTGAAATGATACGGTCAGCATAGAAAGAACTGAAGCCACCAGGCTCTTTTCTGCAGGAAAAGAATAGCTGTGAGGACCCACGGAACACCTTACAAGCCCAAGTCAGGCGGGGCTTTCTCGGCGCCCAGTCCTCCGCCCACACAGAGTGGTACGTGACCTTCGTCTACACCTGCCACACCTGCCCTCACCACCACCCTGCACAGAGACCTGGAACTCTGAACCCGTGCCAAGGAAATCAGAACTACATAACTGAGACCCAACCAGCCAGAAGGATCAGCTTAGCTGGCCAAGGCCAGAAGAAGTCTCCTTTCCCCCTCTTTGCATGTGTGGGCTAGAACCTGCAGGTCTTTCCTCAGCGGAGCTAGAAGAAACAGCAAGGCTCCACTCCAGCTGGCCCCAGAGTCAGCGGGGCTGGTAGGGAAGTGCACCTGCCCTGTCAGCTTGCATGGCCAAAAGGGCCCCACTCCAGGACCATGTTCTGTGTAGACATGTCCTTTTAAAAACATGGGGATGGACGCTCAGAAGCCTGCCCAGACAGACTCATCTTAATAGCACACGCCTGTAAACCTGCACCCACAGGAGGCTGAGGCAGGAGATCACTGAAAATTTGAGCCCAGCCTGGGCTACATGGTGAATTCAAGGCCAGTCTGAACTGTTTAGCAAGACCCTATCTCAAAAAACAAAAAAACCACCTACCCAGACAGAGTAGGGGCCAGAGGTGGGATCCATGATCTCCTGAAAACTGTCTGAGCCTCCAGGTCCTCGGTAAGCTGTCAATTACACAAAGCATTTCCTACACATGAACATGGAGTTCCCGGGAACATTTCCTGCTTAAAAGGAAAAGGTCAGGACTGAGTTATTCATCTAGCTCCTGTGAGCCTCCAGGTATTTTGTTTTCATTGTTTGTTTGTTGTGGCTATTTTGCTTTGATCTTGTTTGACAGTCCAGGGATCAGGCCCAGGGCGTCACGCATGCCCTTCACACACGCTCTACCACTGAGCTACAGCTCCAGCACCCAGGTATTACTTTGAAAAGAAATGTTGGAGCTTCTAGAACCAGAGCAAACATGGGCCAGGGGAAGCAAATTCTTCCAAGAAAGGGAAAAAAATGGCAATTCCTAGAGAAGTTAAGTGGCAAGAATTACAAGACGTGCCTTCCTCTCTCCAATCTTGGGAGTTGTCCATCCACGCCCAGCAGCACATTAACGTGAACACACACACTTGCTTGGAACACTACAGACCAGTGATGGTGAACCTATTAGCGCTTTCAGTGATACCAACAGCTTGCTGCAGCACACGTTCCTTAGGTTCGCCGCCACAGGTATAGACCATTAGGTGGTGCTAGCAATAAGGAATCGATTATTTGAAAAACTCACTGTCAGGTGTGGTACATTAGCTCTCAGTGCTCACAATCACCTTCCAAGTTTGTTTCTCAGTCCTAGCTTTTCCCCTCAATCACTTGAAGAGACAAAAAATACTTAGGCACCCCTCAGGTCTACAGACACAGAATCTCCAGTCTTAAAAGCCAAACTTGAGCAAAGAAACTGCTGCTTAAAATCACCCCATTCTACCCCTGACTCCTCTTGTCTTCCCTCAGTCTTGGGATAATGCCCTCGTAGGTCAGAGAAGAATGGCAAGGTTGGATGAACTATTAACAGCCCTGAGCTCACTTTTACTCACCAGAGGAGCCAAAATGGAGGACAGGCTGGAAGAGGCCCCTGGGCACCTGCTACCACCCTCGGGCTCCAGCCCTGCCCAGAGGCAATGCCTCAGCCAATGCTACAAGAGTATGGAGCAATCTAAGGTCTGTGCCTTGTGCTTTCCTCCCCAAGTTCTGGTTCTGAGCCAGCCAAAAGTACAATCAAGCAAACTTCGACTTACAAGTTTTGGGGGAAGGTCCTACCACTGAAGCCTGTCTTAAACGCTGATGCCATTCCTTTTCCTCCGTCACCCTCGGGTGAAATCCTTAGCTCCGTTCAAGTCCAAGGCCCCACCAGTCACCCTGTGATTCTACCAGCGACCCTGAGAACCCCCAAGTAACAAGGGTGATTGCCAGCTCTACTGCAGCTTCTTGCTCCCTCCCAACTCTTCCTTCCCCAATGGGTACCTTCTTCAATTAGCACACTAGAGCAGGTGAAGCCTGTTTAGGATCATGAACATGGTTCCTTCAATTTTCCACCAAACATCAAGACACACGACTGACCTTATTTGTTTACTGCCACAGAAGTTTGCCCCATATTCATATGCAAAACGCTAGTAAGTGTTTGATAGGATGAAGTAAAATACCAACCCCATTCTCAAGGTTAAGAAAAAGTTTTGGAACAAAAATAACTACCACTATGGCCAGAGTATAAATGCTATAAACCATAGCATGGGAAAATTAATTTCCTAAAATTAATTAAGTCGGACCTGACTTAGGCCTGAACAACAGATGGATAGAATTTCAACAGAAGAGAAGTAGGAAGAGACCATTTTAGACACAGAGAATGGTGTGGCCCTCAGGACACAGAGAAATTCGGGGCCCAGGTAAGGAAAAGCTAAAAACCCAATGTGGTCAAAGGACAGCCAACAGAAGGGAAGTTGTGGGTGACAGACTGTAAAGGGCTTAATTGCCAGCCCGAGGGCTCTGGCCTTAGTTTGGTGTCAAAGCTTTTAAGCAGAGGAATGAGTTGTGGTGGGATGAACTGAGACAAAGATGCACTGGGCCAAGGACAGGTTGAGAGGCTGTGACCCTCACCCATAACCAAGGCCCTGACCCAGCCTAGAAGCTGTGAAAATAGAATGAAAGGTGACAGAGGCAGAGGAACTGCAGAGAACTAGGTGACAGGTTATACTAACCCTTCAGTCCCGCTCCTTCAGATTTCTCCACGCCAGGATGGAGTCAGATGGAACAGGTGCAACAACACAGATGTCCCAGCTGCACGGACCAGGGCCACTGTCCAGGAGGAACCACAGGGCACAGCATCTGGTCAGCACCAGTGCCCCAGGGTCATGTTCCTCTCCCTCATTACTGTGGCTTTGTCGCTGTGGCTTCCCTGCCAAGTCGGGGGGCACGCCCACAGGGAGTCTTCTGAGCCCATGGCTCAAACTGAACACAGCTGTGCTTTGGGCTGCTCTCAGACCCAGGGTTGCAAAAATACTTTAGTCCTGCAGTCACCTACTTACTCTGTCTTACTTTCTCTAAATTTATTACCTTAGTTCAATTTTTTTTTTTTTTTCCTCCTAACCAACTAGTAATTTCCCTGCCTTCCAGCCCTGGGCTCCCTTGCTAGTGTGGACTGAATTCTGCCCTTGCAGCCCTCATCTCTAATGTGATAGTATTCAGAGACAGGGACTGTAGAGTGGTAATTAGGGTGAAATGAGGTCACAAGATGCAACCCGAATCTGACAAACCCAGTGTCCTTATAAGGAAAGAGCCCGAGAGGACACAGTGAGAAGCTGGCATCTGCAAGTCAGGGAGAAGACCTCAGGGCAAGCAGACCTGCTGACATCTTGCTCTTGGCTTTTAGCATCTAGAACATCGAGGAAATCATTCTGTGGACTACACTGCCCGGTCTGTGATATGCCACTGTGGCAGTCCCAGCACCTCCTGAGTAATGCTGCCCACTCAGGCCAGATACTGGACATGGGAGAAATCAAAGGAAACCAATCCATACCTTGGTGAGTGGCACAAAAGTGATATCATTAAAAGATGGTGCAGTCTTGAGGAGTGAGGTGACAGTCAGTTTGGGATGGGTTAAGTCAAAGGACATGGCAGAACTTCTCCCAGAGCTCAGATGCTGCTGCATTGGAGCCCAGGTGATACAGGAAATACCAAAGATGAAATAGGAAATATTATATTCCCCAACCTGTTAGCTGTCTGACACACTAAGCTCATGTTCTCTAAAAATCAAAGAATTCTAGGAACAATGGAGGTTAAAGTAAGAAGATATTTATTGATTAGGTAGCTCCTGAGAGGCAGAAGGAGACCGGAATGGGTGGCCGGGACCTCTCTCTACAGGGTTTCACTATGGAGGGAAACCCACACGGGTACAAAATGGGCCACAGCCATGATCAACCAATAAGGTTACAAGTGTAGTCACATAGGTAACAGAGGTCCAATGGGGAAACAAGTCAGGTAACAAGTGAATGGAAAGAACAAAGGTTCTCCTAGGAAGTGGTGGGTCCAGAGGTCTCTGGTCACCCACCGGGGTGGCTGATGTCTATCTAGACTTCCTTAGGCCCAGTGTTTGTCCTTGGAGGAAGTATGCAGGTCTGATAATCTTGTCTGTATCTTGAGGCCTGGCCTCCAACAGATGTGTCTCTGGCCACAGTGTGCTGTGTTTCACCTTTGTCCTGACCCTGCTGTAATATTTCTACTTAACTCAGCTGTCTATAATGCAGGCATGATGTGCTAATGATAGCCATGGTGAGCATGAAAGGAAGAAGGCCAAGAATCAAACCCTGGGTAATATCTAGATGGGTGACAGGGAGAGAGCACAGAAAGGTGGTCAGTAATCAGAAGCTAGGTAAGGTAGTGCATGCCTATAATCCCAGCACTGCGGAGGCAGAGGCAGGAGGATCACTGTGAGGTCAAGGCCACCCTGGACTACATAGTGAGACTGTCTCAAACAAACATCAGAAAGCCAAGATTTACAGTACCATCTAAACTAAAACAAAATTTGAAGATACTTAAGAGTGCCAAATGATACTAAGAATAAATTTTTTTTTACTAAGAATAAATATTAAGAAAATACCACCACAGTTTAGAAAATGAAAGTCCAGGCCAGATAGGGGATTAAGAAGCAAGCAGATGCTAAGTAAGAGAGGCAATGAATAAATACATAGGTACATCTTAGACAGGTAAATGAGAGCTGGGAGAGCAGATGGAAAGGAAAGGAGTTGATGGATGCTTTTATTTTTAACATTAGGACAACTGTCCCCGTGTTTGTATATCAAGGGCCAATATAGGAACCACAGGAAATGGGATTACTTCAAGATGATGAAATACCTCAAGGGGGACTGAACCTAGGGGATGGAATCCAAGACCTCACCCATGCTAGGCAAGCACTCTAGCACTGAGCTACATCCCCAGCCCTACTTATTTTGGTTCGAATCTCTCCTATGAAGTAGGTGGAAAAGGAGCAAATCAGAACATTGAGAAATGGAGCAAAAGTGTCACTAAAATACATACCCACTGAGGTCAAATGGAGAAATCGGTGGAGGTGGCCAGGAAAGGACTGTGGACCGGGGGCTACTCAATGCCCACAGACAGCTAAGCTACCACAAGGAAGGAAGAGGTCAGCGTGCCAGATCTTGGGGTTTCTCAGGGAAATTTAGAAATCTAACTTTCCATCTGTTTAAAAATGACACGATTTTCACACTTTTTAAGAAATGCTATGTAAACTAGAACAGAACTAAGCCCCTGGGTTTATAAACACCGTTTATAATCACTGACCAAAAGGATTTCCAATGGCTACAGAGCTATTTCACTACAGGGACCCAAGAAACTGGACAAAACTTTGTAGAAATTTTAGATTTAAAATTTTTATATATTTATATACCAAGAATAGAAGGGCTGTGTGTATTGCTCAATGCCAGAGCATTTGCTTAGCATTCAGAGGTCCTGGGTTCAATCCCCAGTATGGGGGGGGGGGTCGTTTTTACTCTAAGCTGCGGTTTGACATGTGTACAGACAGACTAGGAGGTGAGGATTTCTACATTTACAGTGAACCCAGCAGAGCAGAAAGGGCAGGCAGGGGGCCACAGCAGGAAAGAGTCCAGAAGAGCAGGATTGAGAGATGAACTACTGCATTTCAGTATGCGTAAGGGGAAGGGACTGAGGAGACACTTTCAAAGTGAGGCGGTCACACAGGAGATGTCATCCTGAGAGATCTTTAGGAGAGAGTAGTTCCCAATACTCTGAATCAGCCACGTGTGTGGATGGCCGATGTGAGGGGCAATTGTACTTTTATTTCCATCTTCCTGAAACAGTCTGCTCTGAGTAAAGTACACTGGAAAGGACAAAGGCCTGAAAGCTGAAATCTAGGCTTGGTGGTGGGTTTGTCTAGAGGGGTTTGGTTTTTGTTCCAGTATTGGGGATTGAACCCAGGAGCTCCACTGAGCTACATCCCTAGGACCACCACCACCACCCCCATTTTTGGGCAGTACCAGGCATCGAACTCAGGACCTTGTGCTTGCAAGCAGGCAAGGTCCCACTGAGCTAAATCCCCAGCCCCTCACTTTAAGACAGGATCTTAATAATTTGTCCAGACTAGGCTCAAACTCCCAATTCTCCTGCCTCAGCCTCCCAGAACATTGAGATTACTTGTGTGCGCCACCATGCTTGGCTAGCCTAAATCTACTTTTAATCCCAGTTTCATGTCTTGCTAGGAACATGAGTGAGTCCTTCCTTGCGAACAGATGAAAGTCCACCTAGACTAGAACTCGCATCGAGGACAGCGGAGGGCACCCCAGACTGAATGTGGGAAGTTCCTAGCAAGGACCTGAAGTGCAAAGCACACACTGGGCAAGGTGTCTTCCCATCCCCTGATGGGACTTTTGATGCAACGGATCTCTCATTTTCTGTGGAGCATTTCAGCTGCGCTTCTGACTTCTTTTTGAAGCAGAGGAAACTGTGGACTAGAGAATATAGCAGGCACCTTGCCTTCCAGGCCAGGGAGTCTGTCTGCTCTCTTCTGACCATCTGTGCCAAGCTAATTTTAGCTGCTGAAACATCAGGGCTGAACACTTTTTTCCCCCATGAAGCAAAATTCAAAAAAATGAGCTTCGATTTTTTCAGACCCAGAAGTATCACATAAATCCAAAAGCTAGGGAATTATAGGATAAAATGCATCAAAGAGGTACAGATATCCAGGCAGCTTTAGCAGGAACTCAAGACAAAGCTGGCCAGCAAATCCCACCGCCTGCAGTGGCTGAGCTATAACCGAAGTGAGCAGCAGGGATGGAGAAGCTAGGATGACGGAAGCGCTTATAGAGAGTCGCCTGCCCGGGTGGGCTGCTGCTCCTGTGGAGTACCTAGACAACGAACGGGTCTTGTCAGCGTCACTGAATTTCCAAAAGACCAGAGAAAGGACGTGGGGAAAACATGCATTCTGCTCGGAGGCGGAAAATCAGGGGGGCCGGGATGACTCAGAAGCAGGTGCTGTGACTACCATCAGGCACGAAAGGCCTCTCTTTACCAGGCCCAGGCTATAGTGATACCATTCCATAAACATAGCGATCTGTGCATGACCACTGGGCATGAGTACCCCGCACTCAATATCTTTTTTTTCTTTTTTTTTTGGTATCGGGTCCTTGCGCTTGCGCAGCAGGCAGCGAAACCACTGAGCTAAATCCCTGGCCCGGTATCTTTTTTTTCTTGAGACAAGGTCTTGCCAAATCACCTTACTCAACCAGGCTGGGCTTGAATTTACAATCCTCTTGCCTCAGTTTCCCAGAGTGCTAGGATTACAGGCGTGTGCCACCATGCCCAGACTCACCATCATTTTATCTAACAGTAACCGGAAATCAACTGTGCAGCTGGAATAAGACTACAAAGAAAATAGCTTCTCCTCACAAGGCACTTAGTTTAGCAACACCTAAGCCACGAAACGCTTTTGCTAAATGTTAACAATTTATCAAGTGGGCTCAAGAATATATTATCCCTAGTTAATGCTGGTGAAGGCTACTATTTGATTGTATAACCCAGGATGTAACCATTGGGTAAATTTTGTCTGTTTCACTGAGACCTGAGAGAAGAGACCAGCAGGGTCTGTTTGGTAACATTCAACTAGACCTTCACCTCCACTGAACTTCATGTTGGTCTAGAAACACTTGGAACTTCAGCAAGGAGAAAGCAACATTCCCAGAATTTTAGCAGGTGAATTTACACTGTGCACTTCTGAGGAATGCCATTCTTCCAGCAATTGTACACTTCGGTGTAATAAGAAAAGAAAGTCACTCAACACGTTAGAATTCAGTTGGTGGAGACTAAACAATGTTACATCCACAACTGTGGACAGGCAAAGAATTCCCTACAGGATTCCGTCAATGGCTTCAGGCTCAATTCCAGCCACATCCATCTTCTTTCAGAGTCTTTGTGCTATTTACTCTAACAGTGTGTGCATAAGCACACATGCGCGTGCATGCACGCATGTGCGCGCGTGCACGCACACACACACACCCTATTGTATCTCACCTGGTACTGACAAGTAACCCTGGCAAGGAAGACAAAGGTGATTCAACTTCACCCTTCAAAAATACTTTTCCAGGCCGGGGATTTAGCTCAGTGGCATAGTGCCTACCTCACAAGTGCAAGGTCCTAAGTTCAATCCCCAGTACAAAAAAAATTTTTTTTCCAAGAGCAAATCCTATAATTCTTTTTTTTTTTTTTTTTTTTGGTACCAGGGATCGAGCTTGGGATCTTGCACTTGCAAAGCAGGTGCTGGAACCACTGAGCTAAATCCCCGGTCCACAAATCCTATAATTCTGATGCAGATAATGTATTTAAAGCCAACTTCTTTTAAAAAAACACCCGTAGAAATTCACATATTCAAGTATACAGTATTTAAATAAAATTATATCAAAAATGATAAGACCCAAAAATATGTATTTGCCAACTATAATTCCCCATTGTGAGAGTTAGTTTTGTCTTAGCCAGGAATCTTCAAATGTGAGAAATTAACAAATCCATGTTATTAAGGATTATCTAGAGTAGGCCAGGTGTAATGGCACACACCTGTAACCCCAGCACTAGGAGGCTGAGGCAGGATGATTGCTGAGAGTTTGAGGCCAGCCTGGGCTACAGTATAGTGAGAACTTGTCTCAAAAAAAAAGTCATCTAGAGTGATCATAGGGCCAGTGAGTAATTTTTATTTCTCTTTTATGATAAAAAATAGAATTTATCTCAAAGTTCATTTTGCCTCTTGGTACCAGGTGCCCCTCCTACCCCCAGCCATCATAAACATTCTGGTCTGAAGTTCAAGGCCTCTCGTACTATAATTGCTTGTCTAAGAGCTGTAGAGGTTGGAGAGAGCTGGATCAGGGCTATGTGGAAACAGGCACCATGAAGAGAGGACACCCTCAAGCTGCTGAGCCTGGCCCTGAAGTAGCCAGACAGCACTCAGCCTGCATTTCTATCCTCTCACTTTTTTCCTGTCTGGCCCACACTACAAGAGTCCTCCTGCTTCCAGCATCTCCCAGTCACAATCTGAAGACAAACTTTCTGACATATCAGTGTCTAAAATATTCACGAAACAAAAAAGCCCAGACTCCTTGCTCAGGCATTGTGGCTCAGCATAACCCCATTTCTCTGCTACTAGGAAGGCACCAAATTGGTTGAATGCATGATCTTCCACACCCCACCTCCCCTTTGCTTAAGCCGCATGCTCTGCTGAGAATGCCTTCTTGACACGTCTGACTGCATAGTGTTCATAGTACAGTGGACCCTAGAGTTACAACCAACCTCACATACAGACTTGGATTACGACTGGAATTTTAGTTTTAACTGACAACCAAAGTCTTGAGTCATGAATGCTGTCCTTTCCTGTGTGGGGTTAATTGAGAAATCCTGGGCCAGTGTCTAAGGACACTGAGATCTGCCTATATACAGGAGAGAGAGTCTGAAGGCCTTGTAGAGGAGCCTGAACCTTCACTGACTCTGATCGATGGCGCTGTCACTATAGCAGAGTCCATAGGCTTGCAGGTAGACATCCCTGATGTTGAGGAACTGGTGAACTGTCTATAGAGGAACTTCTGGCTGAGCAACAGAATGGCAGCTAAGAAGCTGTGTAAAGAGGAGGGGGAGTATCAACAATCAGTGCAGCAAAGTTCTTCTAAAATAAAGGAAATCTTGACAAAATGGACAGAACTACAAACACTTGTAGAGAAGACCCACCCAGACAGAGAAAAAGCATTCACCTGCATAATGACAATGTCATGTCACACTACAGAACAGTGTTACAGAAAAGATAGAGCCAGCCTTAGACCAGTTTTTAGTTCTGAAAAGGTTGAGACCCAGTGAGCCAGAGCAGGTCCTAGTGGGCTACAGACTCTCCCAAGGAGAGAAAGGACACCAGAGAGCCAGATTCATGATATTCTCATGGAAGGGGACTCTCCTTCCAAACAATACCACCTTCCATTCATCCTCCCTTCCTGCAAGTCAATGATATCAATTTGAATGGTGAGTACAGTATGAAATTGCTGTTTCTGGTAAATTAGGGACCTCTTGTAACTTTTTGGTAAATATACTAGGAAAATTATTGATGTTTCTAATAAATTATGCATATTATACAACTCTTATTATCATGAAAAGGTTAGTTAAGGGCTGCTTTGGGAGGCTTGGAACATATTATGGGTATTTCCATTATTTCTTATGGAAAAATAGTCTTGACTTACAACCAACTTGAGTTACAACCAGCCCTCATGAACAAATTGAGTTCATAAGTCTAGACTCCACTGTACATGATAAACATTTTTTCCAAGTGAGTGAATTTAAGACCTATTTTCAAGGAACAGTTCATCAAAATTTAGATTATATACAAATCCTTCCCTGACTACCACAGTCTGAAAAAATAAGTCTATCTTTTGAATTTTAAGAATCATTTATGTAGCCAATGTGGTGATTAGTGATCAACTTGGAACACCCAGCCGAGCTGAATCAGCGTGGCCTGGGCGTGGAAGACCCACCTGAGGATTGTTGCCAATGGCATAAAGAGAGACCTGGAGGGGAAGATTGTAGGCTGTTGATTTTCTAGGAGAAGCTCGCTGCAGTTGGTTTTCCTGATGCGAACTTGGCTGTTCTTGTCAGAGGAGGAGCTCGGGGTCTCGCTATCACTGGGAATGGCCGCTGTCCTCGTCAGGGGAGCTCTGATCTTCACCGTGAGCATCACTTCCTGGCTTCAGTGCAGATCCCTCAGCCTGTGGTGCAGGTTTTCCGGCTTCCACCACTGGCCTTTGGGCCCTCCCGGTGCAGCTCCTCAATACGGAGAAGCATGAGTTGTTGCCGTGGGCTCTTGCCCTCTGGCTGGACTCCTGGAGGACACTGCCTTGGGCTCTAGGCCTTCCACTGGACTTGTGTGGGACACTGCCGTAGGATTCAGGCTCTTGGCTGGATTCTTTGGGCCTCTAGTATCCAGTTAGATCTCTTGCGCTCCTCTGCATTTGACTTTTTGGGTGACTATTATAAAATAATCCTATATATTATGTGTCCTGTATTAAATCTATTCCCTTGCAAACCCTGACCACAACAGCCAATAAGTATACTTAGTACCAACAGTGGGGCAGGTATCTGCTCAACCCAGGTGAGACCCTGCTGTGCCTTCACAGAACCCAGAGTCCAACCAGAAGGGTGTAAAATGAACAGTAATATGGATGTTGGAATGTTTTCAATATTTTCTAGTGGTTACATACATTTATACATTTACTGAGCTCTGAGGCTCTAGGAACCAGCCCTCATATTGTTCATGAGTTCTAAGTTAAATCTAATGTGTCATTTTCTAAGAAAAAGGAGGACTCTGAAGGTTGGTTTCACGTTAGGTTGGTTTCACATGTTATTGGGATAAGCAGCCCTGAGGATACCATGTGTTATGGGAACATGTAGTTAGCCTAGGGAGAGAACTATTCAGGCAGGAGAAACATCACAAGGTACCTTCATGGAGTGGTGAATGGTTGAGAAAGACCAGAGCTCATGTATATGTTCAAGAAAAGTAGATTGGAGTAAAGCACTTTGCACTCAGTCCTACAGATTACAGAGGAGCTCCAGTGTTTATGTCATTCGTTCCCATCAAGATACACCCTGGGGGGTGTGCCTCAGTGGTAGATTGCTTGCCTGGCATACGCTAGGCCATGGGTTTGAAACCCCAGCACCATTAAGGAAAAAAAAAAATCCTCAATCTTAAGAGTAAGCACTATAGGTGCTGGGAATTTAGCTCAGTGGTTCTGCCACCTGCCTCAAAAGCACAAGGTCCGGGGTTTGATCCCCAGTACCAAAAAAAAAAAAAAAAAGAGTAGGCACCATAACTCCCCGATTCTCATACCACCAAGAATGTACTCAGAAGAACTGGTGGCAAGCCCAAGGGCTTTTCTCAGTTATTTAGTTTTGTGTTTCCATGGAGCCACCGAGCTGTAAGAATATGAGTATTTTTCTAACAAGGCTTGGAGCCTCAGAAGCTGGTGGCTGTTTCAAACCAAAAGCAGATCATCATAGCTGCCAACATACTTTAAGGGGTCATCATTCCTATTATCAAACTCCTTGCCACTACCAGGGTTTCTTCATTCCCTGGGGTCATGCGTATCACAAAGCTGTCAGAAGATCATAATAGTAGCACTTAAGATGTACAAGGCATTGTATGCATTTCCCATTTAACCCTAAGAACAATAAGAATTAGATTCTCTTATGCTCATTTAACTAATAAAAGCATAGAAACTTAGGATATAAAGTTTCATGGGGAATTCAGATCTCCAATTGCAATGCTATGCTCTCAACCACTTGTTAATAATGCCCATTAGGCAGAGAGTAAGAAAAGCTGGCCCATTCCTTATCAAGGACCAAAGGAAGGAGTTGTATACTGAAGAAAATATCCCCAGCCCTGTCTTGCTGCCCACATCTAATTTCCATGCAGCCAACTGAGAATCACCTAACCAAGATATGACCAAAGAAGCCCGTCCACATGATCAGACTCTGGACTTGGAGTGCACAGAGAGTATCAGAGTTCCTTGCCCTCTTCTTCTGAGTAGCTTGTCGAAACCACCCATTTCTAATTTTCTAGCTCCTTCCCTGCCACACTAACTTCCATTTATCCAAATGTCTAAGATTCTGTGTTGGGCACTGTTCTAAAAGCTGGCAATACAACAGATAACACAAAGGGTCAGATCCTGGCTCTTACAGTAACATCTGTCAAAGTAGGCATAGTGGCGCACACCTGTAATCCCCATACCCAAGAGGCTGAGGCAGGAGGGTCATGGTGAGTTTGAGGCCAGCCTTGGCTACACAGTGAGTTCAGGGCCAGCCTATGCTATATAGCAAGACCTTGTCTCAAAAAACAAACAAAAAAAGTTTAACATCTGTCAAAGATGATAGCCAAGATGTTTTCTGATGTTACAAATAACAGATGATTGTAGGGTCCTGCCTAGGGAAGAGACCCTGAATTCATAGCCAGATGACAAGGAGCCAGACTGCAAAGCACTGGGATCCACCTTATACTTGGTAGATTGAAAAGGACATGAATGATCATCTAGTCTCAACTCTTAGTTGGATATGAATGAATAGAGGCTCAACAGGATTAAAGACTAGGACAGGTCTTCAACTGATGGCATGGATGTTTTTTCCCATTATTCTGCAGAGCCTTTGGAGATACACAGTTGAAATGCAAGCATTTTACATCTGTGCTTTTAATCCCTTCATACACAACAACCCCAGGGAAAAGATGACAGGCTTTTATCTGACAGATGACAAAACTGAGGCTCCAGTTGGCTAAAGTGACTTACCTAATGGCCTGTTACAAACAACTGAATTAAAACCCTGGCTATTTGTAGTCTAGAACTGTGTTCTTTTCCCTAGATGAGAAGAAGTTGTCTAGCCAGTGGTCTATGAACATCAGCCATTATTGTTAACAACTTCCCATTTTAGGTGCAGAGAACATAAAAAAGTCAAAGTTAAAAACAATTTACTTAGCTATACCAAACAAAGTCCCCGAGTTCTGTGAGTGGAAAAGAGTATGTGACTCCATGTGACTGGACAACCATGGCCTGAAGCAATCAGGGCCCTGTGACTTCTGGATACAGGGCTGAGCAATTCAGTGCCATATTGCGGGGATTTTAGAAAATGAGGAACAATTCCTCTTGCATAGCTGGAGCCAACCCAGACCAGGAGTCTTCACAGCCAGTGAACCCTTAGGTAAATGGCATACTTAAGTCTCTTGACTTGTCTGGAAATTAGCTAATAGCAGTTCCCAAACCTGCCAGCACATCTGAATCAGCTGGGAGAACTTCAAAGTAAAAAGTGTCTTCAGATCCACACACCGCCTAGAGATCTAGAAACTTCAAAGGGTAGAGCCTGGGGACCTATGTTTTAAAATAGAAATCCATTGGTTTTTCCTCACTTCTTAATGCTACGTGAAGCAGAGGGGAGATGCTGCATTTCATTCCTCAGTGATAAGGTCGGTAGGTGAAGGGCTGCCTAGGGCAGAAAGTCTACTCTAATACCCAAAGCCCCCTGGCAGCAGGAAGTCATCGGAGGTTCTTCCAGCACGGCTGTGAAATCTGTTGTCTCCCTCTCTCGATTGCACACCCAAACCTGGGAAACTATCTGAGATCAGTTTTCCAGCCCTTTTGTGAAGCAGACCTGAACCCTCTCCAACAGAAAGACTCTCAGCACTTGAGCAATCCCTCCCTCGCTGACCCCCAGCCACCACCGAAGGGCCCAGCTGGTGCCGCCTTCTACACAGGCCTCTCTCCTGCCAGCTACTCGTTCAGAAAGGGAAAGAAAGAAGGTAGTTCGGGCCCAGGTGGCCGGCACCCTCATTCGGGGGGACATGAGCCAGTTCTTACCTGTACCTGGAAGGAAGAGGAGCTGCTCTGTCACTTGGGAATTCTCTCTGCCAGGAGCTCTAGTCTTGGAACTCACTGGACTTTGAACAAAGATTGATTTAAAAGCTGATGTGTTTAACAGGGATGTGTGGTCTGAGTTCACCTGACCTCTGTCCTGCTTCCAGCCGGCTGGCTGGGCCCTAGACTGGAAAATCAGAAAACTCCTCCGCGGCCCCTGGCCTCTGGCCCACCTACCAGACAATTCCAATTCGGGAGGCTCCTGGGTCTGGTTTCTGTCTGCTCTCCCAGACAAAGAGGGGGAGGCCAGAGGGCAGGGACAGGCTGGGAGGAGGTGCCTCTGCCTTCCTTATTCTCCCCTCAGGCAGATGCTTTGGTCACACCCACCCCCCCCCACCCCATCCTGCTAGGAGCCTCCCCATCCTTGGGTCAGGGCCCAGGGTCATCATCAGAGCCACCTCCGTACTAAGGCCTTCCTGGGGGGCAGGAGCCTGCACAGCCCCCTCCACAGAAGGGTGATACACCTATAAACGGGCAAAGCCCCTCTGCTCACCCTGCCTTCCTGCCTTCGGTGGGGGGCGGGGAGTTTCTTACTTGCACACTCCCTGCTCAGCAGCAGGGCCCCGGTTGTGGTTTCCTACATCCCCTTCTTTCTACCTGCTCCTCCCACCTCTTTTATGTTCTCCTTCCCACCTGAGTGCTGTTTCTATCCTCCCACCTTCTGATAAAATGCTGGGAGCCTCTCAGCAGCCCAGCAGGGGGTGGAAGGCACCTGTGCAGCCCCTCACGAGCCAGGAGGAGCAGCTGATCCCTGTGAGCCGCACAGGCCTGCACAGGTCCTTCTAGCACCAGCTTCACACTCACCTGGATCTGAGCCCACACGGCAACTGGGGCAAGAGATTGCTCCAGGCAGTGAGACAAGGAGAACCTTGGGCAAGGATGATGGACTCACCTGTCCTCCACCCATGCAGCTCGGGCCCCTTCTCTATGCCTTGGCTTTGCCCCAAGTGCAGGCCTGACCTGATCCAGTGCCCACGGGGTTTAAACTGGCAGACACCTGAGCAACTTCCACAGCTGCTACTAGGCCATTGGCTACCTTGAAGCTATGCCCTGGCCTCTCTTCACCTCCTGCATAACTCCCAAAGTTTGAGTGGGAAAATCTGGATTTAGGATCAGAACACTTTAATTCAAATTCCAAGTCTGCTACTTCCCAGGTGTTTGATCTAGATTAATTCATTTTTAACTCCTGTGTGTGTGTGAGTGGTGTGCTAGGGATTGAACCTAGGGCCTCAAATATACCAGGCCAGCACTTTACCACTGAGCTACCCCCACCCCGTCCTCATTTTTAACTCTGAGTAACTCCATCACCTTTAAATAGCCACTGTTATATTGCTTTTAGAAAATTCTCTTTTATATTGACCCAAAATATCCCTTACATTTTCCTTCTGGTGATTGTTCTCCAAAGTAGCTCTTCAAATATTTGAAGGCTTCTATATCCCATAAGCTCTTTTTTTTTTTTTTTAGGATTCAGTGAGTATCCCTCATTCAGTAGGGCAGGTTGCCTCAGCCATTACTTCCAAACTTCTCACTGCAGACCCCAACAAGTTTGTAAAATCAAATAAAATCAAAACCTAAAGAGGAAGCTTTTGGGTTTTTTTGGTACCAGGGATCAAACTCGAGACCTTGCTCTTGTGAGGCAGGCACCAGAACCACTGAGCTAAATCCCTGGCCCAAGAGGAAGCTTTTTTTTTGAGTTATGACTGGTTCTATTTTCACCCTTAGAGTACAGGGCAATGTTACAGTTTCAGATCATTAATGAACAAATTTCGTGATAAAGGACTAACAAGCATGGCCTGAATTCTGGGAGTGGAGTGGCTTTCCAGTTCAGGGCAGGAGAGAGAACATGTAGGTGCAAGGTCAGCTCCAAAGGTGAAGAGACCCACATTACTCAGTGAGCCACCAAGGTTTTGGCTTCAGCTCACTGTGGGCAAAAAGGACTGCCGGTCCTGGTTATCCGTGTTATCCATGACCATCTTCATCACAGTAAATCAGAATCTTCCATTTTTCAAGCTAATTGTAGGCAGGAGAAAGTAAAACCAGACTGACTTATTAACTGGATAACTACCACAAGTGCCCTCCAGGAGTTGGCAGAATCTTCAGAGTGACTGGTGGAGCAAGGAGCCTTTCACGTGCTCCCAGTTGTTATACCGTGCATACAGGCTGGTAAGTGTCAGGCCTGCCAGACCCCCTCGTGCGACTCCTCGAAGCCTACTTGTACGTTTATACAGCATGCCCGTCATGCTTCCGGCTGCCGCTGTGTTCAGGTCATCTTCTGCACCTCGTGTTTTCTCAGTGATAACGCCAAACGCGCTATATAACAAAGCTAGAGAACCCAGAGTGTTGGCCCACGGCGCCCCTTGCCTAGTCACCATATTCAAAATCTGTACATTTCTTGGATTGGACCAGGCCATATTCTGGGTTCCCTTCAATCCTAGCCGAAGATTGTTCACTGCCCCAAACGCAGCCCCAGTCATGCAACATCCTCCAATGGTAAAGAAGGCCAGTTCAAACCTGTCCCGGGCTTTATTAGCTCCAGTCGGTAAAATAAACTCATCGGTATCCTGCGCGAGATATCGTGGATCCACATTTAAATAAGGAGACAGGGGGGTTATAGCAGTTAGCGGGACGCAGGCCAAATCCGCGTGCGAGTAACCAGCTCCGCTGGCTCCAAAAAAGCCTGCCAAGGCCCCCGCCGTGGTTTTGTTGCCCCCGCTAACACCAAACCGACCTCTGCCCCGCCCCCCCCGCCCCCCCCCCCGCCTCAGGCCGGGTGGAGAGCTCCGCCCCAGGGCAGCGGCAGCAGCGGGGAGCCCGCCTTACCACTGCCACCGGGCGAGGGTGAGATATCTTTAGTATGAGGGTGGCTACACAATTGTCTAAATTACCAAAATTCATTAGATTATACATCTAAAATAGATGAATTATATTGCATGTAAATAATTTTTTCTTTTTCTTTTATTGGTACTGGGATTAACCCCAGGGGTTCTCTACCACTGAGCTACAGCCAGACCAGCTTATTTATTTGATTGTGGTTTTTTGTTTTGTTTTGTTTTTTTGGTACCGGGGATCGAACTCAGGTCCTTGCGCTTGCACAGCAGCCGACGAAACCACTGAGCTAAATCCCCGGCCTGATTGTTTATTTATTTACTTATAGCCAGGATCACTAAGTTGCTCAGGTTAGCCTAGAGTGTGCAGTCCTCCTGCCTCTGAACCTGGGATTATAGGTGCCCAGTTTAATACCTTCATTTTAAAGAAAAGAGTCTAAGTCAGTGAAATTTATTCTTGAAGCTTCTAAACACACACACACACACACACACACCTCACAGCGGAGCTTGTACTTAGCCCCTAGTCAAGAGGCTTCTCAGACTGGCCCTTCCATGACAAGCACAGGGGGACAGAATGCCACAGACTTCAGGAAATCAGAGAGGCCTGAGATGCAGACAGTGTTGGTTAACAATTAAAAAGGAATGCTACTTTTTAAATGACATGATCCTTTCCCAGTGGAATGCTGAATGGAATGAGACTTGCCCTCACTGAGATTTGGAGTTTTAAAAATCTTGTCTCTAGAAGTATATCTGATCTGATTAATGCAGCCTTTTATTGATCTATGGATTTAGAGATTCATGAGAAAGGAAAATTATGTTATCTCTTATGTGCCAGATAAGATTTACATCAGCCTGTTTAGCTCTCTTCCTGACCATATAAGATGATTAATATCCTTTTTTTTTTTTTTTTTTGGTACCAGTGAATGAACTCGGGTCCTTGTGCTTGCGCAGCAGGTGGCGAAACCACTGAGCTAAATCCCTGGCCCCTAATTATCCATTTTATAGATAAGAAGAGAGCTTAGATTCATCTGGTTAATTACCCTGCCCAAGATCACCTCGCCCAGGGCTCTGCCCAGCCTGTCTCCTTTGGTGGCATTGTTTGGCCTCTATCATGAGGCCTCCTGCTATCCAAGGAAGAAATGTGCTCTCCTTTGCTGGAGGTATTGAAGTAAAAGCTAATAACATCTGTGAGTTGTGTTCCAGAAAAATGGCCCACAACGTAGGGAGACTGGAGTGAGCCATTTCTTGAGTCCCTTCCAACTCCAAAATCTGTGGTCCTAACTGCTGTGGGCATGTAGTAGGTCCCCCTTGAGGGTTTGTGGTGGGAGTTTTGGTGCTTCTCAGAGGGCATGCACAAAGGAGTTAGGAGTGTGGGCTTCAGCACCAAACACAAGGTGTACTGGATCCTAAATCTGCATTAATGTCTTTATATTCTTCCATTGTGAGCTGTCTATCTGGCTCTACATATTGAAATGCCTGGCATCCTGGATGGAGGATTTTCTTTTGCTTTTGTCAGGCAGCTCCTCTCCATACCCCTGAAGGGTGAGGAAAGGCAAATGGTACCAATTTCTGTTATTTACTTGCCTTGTTCCTAGATCGTGTAAGTAATGTCAGCTACAACCAAGGTGGGCCTCCTCACACAGATCATGGCTAGAAATTGCAGGAGATGGGCTGGGGATTTAGCTCAGTGGTTCTGCCGCCTGCCTCACAAACACAAGGTCCCCAGTTCGATCCCCAGTACCAAAAAAAGAAAGAAAGAAAGAAATTACAAGAGATAACTCTTTTTTCCTTCTCAGAGTCCAGGCTGAGAGCCATTCCCTTGTTATTTCCCTGATCCCTTGTTCCTTGTTCTGTTTTTCCAATGAACATATCCTTTTTTGGTATACTTACATATTATATTTGTTAATTTCTGTCTCTCCTCTATCAGGATACAAATTCCCAAAGGGTAGGAATTTGTATTTTTGCCACTGTGTCCCAAGTACCTAGAACATAAGCCTAGCATAGAGTAAGATTGCAAAAAGTGTGAGTGGATGGATGGATCCATGAATCTCCTGCCAGCAGCACAGAGTTTGAGCCCCCTTTTACTGAGAACACTGGAAAGCCTTGAGCGTTTCTGCTCCCTGCAGGGTCAAAGTCCCCAGGTTGGATTGCTTGTCCCAAAGGGACACTGTGCTGAAAAAACCTCTGCTTGGTTACTAGGTTTCGTCTTTCTCTTTACTTCTGGAACTTAGAAATTTCCTTCCTTCAAAGTTCAACTATTTATTTGAAAAAATATCCATCTTATCCAGCATGTCTATGAACTTTATAGAGGAAGGGTTTGAGAGCCAGAAATGGCTCTAACACTTAGTAGCTACTTTTCTTCTCAAAGATCCAGCTTTTTAATCTGTAAAACATAGATTATACTGACAAATTAAGAGGATTGTTCAGGGACTTAAGACTTTTGTACCATACCCAGATCTGGCAAATAAAACGTAATAATATCAGTATGTAATAATATCATCATTTTTGCAAAAACAACTCCTCTTGATGTCTGGGCACACATTGTACCAACAGGCTTCTGAAAATAATGGGGAAGAAGTACACTGTGGGCACCTCAGGACTTTAAAATGTTGGGGAACATTATAGGTGGTGTTCCTGCCTGCTCACATCATAGCATCTGTGCAACTGGTCAGAAGCAGAAAACTAAAAAAGATTTCTCACTGCTCCCAGGCCCTTTTCCTGCCATGTCTCATGTAGAAAATTGATAATAGTCATAGAAGTTCCTAGGGTAAGCTGATAAATCTTTTCAAGGCTGGAATGACCTAAAGCCTGCTAATCCCAGGCCTTGCCCAGACTCCCCAGTTTACTTAGAGGAATCAATATTGTGCATACTTGTAGGAAACTATAAAACATCACTGAGCGCAACTAAAGAAAACCTATCGAAGTGGATATGATGCCATGTTCATGGACATAAAAACTCAACAATGTATAGATGTCAGTTCTCTCCAAATCAATCTATAGGTCAATGTATTTCCAATGAAATTCATCTCAGGGTTTTCATGTTTAGTTTTCAATTGTTTTCTAGTGGAACTTGATAAGCTAGTTTGAAAAATGAGAATAAGGAAGGAGCTGCCCTATTGAATATTAAGACAAGAGAATGATGGTCTTTATTATAATATGGTATAGGCACAAGACAGACAAGTGAACCAATGGAATAGATTAGAAGCCTATGCATGAATAGTTGATTTGTGACAAAAAAACAGAAGAGCTGATTTTTGCATGTCTGGCTTATTTCATTTAATAAGATGTCTGTGAGAGTCACCCACATTGCTGTGTGTATCTGTAGTTCAACTGCCTTCATTCTAGGATTCCATGTATAAATGGGACAGAATACTGGGGGGCATCTGCTTAGGAGATAGTACACTATCCTGATTTCTGGGTGCAGGCAAGATTCTAGTTCTTGAACTAAGTGATGGTTTCAAGGTGCTTATAATTAATAATTGAGCTATGCATTTTGTTCCACTTACCTTTCTCAATATATATTTGACAATGAGGTTAAGAAATAAGAAAATTTAGCCAGGTGTGGTGGCTCATGGCTATAATCCCAGTACTCTGGGAGGCTGAGGCAAGAGATCACAAGTTCAAGTTCAGCCTGCCCTGGCAATTTAGTGACTTAGAAGAACCCTGTCTCAACCAAAAAAAGGTCAGGGGCTGGGGACGTACCTTAGTGCAAGGGCCTGAGTTCAATCCCCTGTACCACACAGGAAAGAAAGAAAAGGAAGGAAGGAAGGAAGGAAGGAAGGAAGGAAGGAAGGAAGGAAGGAAGGAAGGAAGGAAGGAAAAAAGAAAGAAAGAAAAGAAAGAAAGAAAGAAAGAAAGAAAGAAAGAAAGAAAGAAAGAAAGATTTCAACATTATAACATGTGTAGAGCCAGGCACAATGGTATACACCTGAAATGCCAGCTACTTGGGAGGCTGAGGCAGGAGGGTCACAAATTCAAGGCCAGTCGATGCAACTAAGCAATAAATAAAAAATTGGGATGTAGCTTAGTGGTAGGGTGATTATCCAGCCTGTGTGCCACCCTAGGTCCAATTCTCAGTACTGCAAAAATGTGTGTGTGTGCATGTGTGTGTGTGTGTGTGTGTGTGTGTGTGTGTGTGTGTATGTGTGCGCAGAACATACTGGAATAATCAGAAGAAGCTGGAAGTGGCCTGAGTGTTTCAGGTGTGCTTGGCCCTCCCTGATCTATTTAAAAGTGGAAAGATCAATATCTTGGCTTTCCAATAACCTACAAATGGCATACTTGAGCACTCTGGTTGGGATCCACTGATCTCTCCACCCCAATTTACTGAAATTGTGGTTCACATACACTTAACGTGGATGGAGACGTAGCTCAGAGGTAGGGCCTAGGGTATGTGAGGCCCTGGGTTCAATCCTCAGTACTGAAAAAAAAACCATAAAAGATGCTCTTTTAACCATTTTTGAGTGTATAATTCAGTGGCATTGAGTACTTTCACACTCCTATCCCCCAAACTGAAATCCTGTGCCCATTAAACAGTAACTCCTTCCTCCCTCTCCCACCCTAGCCCTGGACAATCATGGCTCTCTCTCTCTCTCTCTCTCTCTCTCTCTCTCTCTCTCTCTCTCTCTCTCTCTCTCTCCTCTACACACTGAATATAAATGGAATAATATAGAATTTGTCCTGCTGTGACTGGCTTATTTCTTTTAGCAAATGTCCTCAAGGTTCATCGACACTGTAATATGTGTCAGAATTTTCTTCCTTTCAGGCCAGGGATTTAGCACAGTGGTTCTGCTGCCTGCCTTGAAAGCTCAAGGTCCCAAGTTCATATCCCCAGTACCAAAAAAAAAAAGAATTTCCTTCCTTTTGAAGGTTGAGTAACATCTGATTACATGTATATACCATATTTTACTTCTTCATCCATGAATGAGTGGGTCGCTTCCACTTTAAGGCTATCATGAGGAATGTTTCTATGAACACCGGATACCGATATCTGTCCGGTCCCTGCCTTCAATTCTCATGGGCAAATGCCAAGAGTAGACTTGCTAGACCATATGCTTAGTTTTGTAAGGAGCCACATCCCAATTTCCATGGCACCTGAGCCATTTTACTTCCCCACCAGAAACCCACAACAGTTCTAACCTCTCCACATCCTCTTGAACATATCACTTGTTTTTTTTGTTTGGTTGGTTGGTTTTTGGGAGGTACTCGGGAACTTGCGCTTGCAAAGCAGGCGGCGGAACCACTGAGCTAAATCCCCGGGCCTCACTTGTATTTTTTACTTATTTTTTGATAATAGTCATCCTAATGGGTGGGAGGCGACATCTCATTTCAGTTTTGAATTGCATTTCCCTAGTGATTAATGATGTGGAACATCTTTTCATGTGCTTACTGGCCATATATATTTAGGAAAATGTCTATGCAAGTCCAGTCTCCATAATCGTTAAAGCAAGTTGTTTTTGTTTTTTGTTAAAATTGTACCACCTCAGTTTCTGACTGAAACAAAGACCCAAGAAAGATGAAGTGGCTTAGCCAAGGACACCTCAAGTTCCTGGCAGAACCATGGCTAAGCCCTGTGCTTTGGCTTCCGTGGCTAATGCCCTCTCCTCCACCCCAGGCTCCTTGGCCCAGTGGGTGCCTGAGAGCCCCAAATTTTATTCCAACCTCAGATTTGATTGTCCCAGTATTACCTTGTCTTCTTAGTAGCTCATTAACTTACTCCCAGCCTGACATTTCAAGCTCCAGTGGTTTTCTGCCCCTGTCCGAGTCAGTTTTATGACAGACTCCCTTGGCCCTTCCCTATCTCCCCCACCACTGAAGAAGCGGCCTGCGTAGTCAGTCTACATATCTCGGGAGGAGTTTAGCAGGCCAGAGTCCAGGTGAGGGACTGAGATAAATGTTTAATGAGTGTGAGGAGACAGGTGGGAGGAGCAGTGTGCACTGAGGCCATGTGACTGCTGATCAGAACTTTCTAGTTTTTAAAGCAACTGGGGAAGGTCTGAGGACCCCTGGAGAGCTGTGAATTATTAACACTTGTAAGCTGGCTACAAAGGGCATTTTAATAGTCATTCTGTCTCTCTGCTGTATCCCAGCTGAGGGGTCAGAATATACAATCTGTTTCTGCAGAGAGAAAAACTGAGGTGCAGAGCACAAACATGTCACGTTCTGAGTTCCTGTGTGTACTGAGATCCGGGCGTCCTCAGAGTACAGATTAAAAGGGTCTACACTTGCCTGTCTCAGAGACCCAGAAACAATCAGAGGCCTTTGGAAAGACTGGATTCTGTCTTAGAAGCCACCCTCTCAAGGGTCCCCAGAGGACAGGGACAGGCTGGAGAGCAGAAGAACAGCAAGGAAAGTGCCAGGGATCTCAAGGCTACATACAGCCTCAGCCTGACCTCAGCCTCACAGAGAGACTGCAACCATCCCACCCATCCAGACGAAAAGGGCCACTGAGAAGAAACAGAAACCAGGAGTGGCCTAGTGGCCCACGTGTGTGGCATCATTTAAAGGACACTCTGCCTCCATCAGAGCTTCTAGTGCCTTCACCATGCTAGCCTGGAGAACAAAGTAACCCACGCCTGCCCTGTTTTCCCCACTGCTTAGATCCCAAGATGTTAGGAAAAAGCACTGAATGAGGTATATTTTCTCCTCCGAGGCCTGGTCAGGATGAGGCTGGTCCCATTCCATTTTTCCCAGGGTGGAGCCCAGCCCGGGTACCCAGCTAGCCACCCCAGCTGCAAGTCCACGCTCTGCAATCCATCCTTGCTGAACAGGGTCTTGTTTTTTCCCCTAGACCAAACTGGAAATGTTCTGGAGGACAAAATGTTAAAATCCCCCATTCAAAGAATTAGGCATCACACACACACATAATGAAGAATTAGCCATCAAGAAGGTCTGGAATTCCTGGAGCCTGAGGAAGTACGGATGGCACAAAGTAGAGCAGGCCAGTTTCCCTGGCTTATTTGACCAAAGATAAGAGGAGGAGCCTTCCAGAACATCCTGCACTGGGATCCTGCACAGGGGCAGTTTGGAGGCCCCTCCCAGGAGGCAATGCGCAGAGAGCTGTGGGAAATCTGGAGCTGCAGGGCTCCACGCCTTTAGCCTGGTGTCCAGGAGACACTGTGGCCCTGAGCAGGGAGAGGTGCATTCTCTCTATTTATTCACCCAGTCAAGTGTGGCTGGTGGGTGCACAGTGTAGGGCCAGGAATCCCTAGGTCAGACAGAGCTGCCACCAGGCTGGTATGTGCCGGAAGCACCCAGTAAAGTCAGTGTGAGGAGCGGGCGGCCATGTTCAGGCTGCTGAGTCAACAGCCCCACAGGCCTGGTCTCCCTTCAGTGGGAGGCCTGGTTGCAACTGAACCAGGCGTCTTCTATGGCCAAGGAGGAAAAAGAAATTCTTGAGGACGCCACAGAATTGGGCAGAGCCATTCACCACAGAGTGGGAATTAGAAGTGCAGTTGAAACACTCTTCCTAGGGCCTGCTCTGTGAGCTTGATACCCAAACCTCTGAAGCTGCCGCCCCTGTCTCTGCAATAAAACAGTTCCAACTCCCTAGTCATATTATCTTACCAAAGACTCTGGGCTAAAAGCCAGTGGCAGCAGAGGTGGGGGCCGAAATGCCTACGCAGCTCGCTGTCAGTGCCCTCTGGCCCTGAGGCTTGGTTTCCTTCCAAAAAACTGTGGTCTGTGCCAGGATGGCAGTTCACCCTTCTTGAGAGAAGAAGCTCAGTCTCCCACCAGACCCCAGGACCAGCAGGGTCTTCCATCCTATCCCCTTCTTTTCTGTCACCACCCACCACCTCAGTCACTAGGGCTGCTGACCACTGCCGCAATAATTACAAAGCAGGTGTAAGCCCCACTTTGACAGGGCTGAGGATCAGAAGTGCTCTCCCCCGCCAGCACCCCACAAGTTCACACACACCGAGGGCCCCTGTGGGCACAGCCAGGGCGGCCACAAAGGGAAATTCAACAGCGTAACAACGGTTACTCCCGACACTGGGGCACAGCCTCCAGCATCCTCACTGCCTGGAGGTCTGAGGTGGTCGAGCGAAGTGCGGAAGTGAATCCCAAAAGTTAAGTGATCTTCAGCTGCCGTGAACAGATGCGGCTCAGAGGCTGGGAGGGCGTCTGTGGCCCACCCTTGACAAGGGAGCCTGAAGATCTGAACTCTGCCCAGAGGAGACTCCCAAGGACAAAGAAAACACCAAAGCCACACCACAAGGGAGAATCGAAGGAACCAGGGACATTTAGCCCAAAAAGGAGAAACATTAGGGAGAATGATTAACTTTCTTCAGAAATTTGATAGACTCCCAAGTAGAAAATGAAAAGTAAGTAATGACAACAGCCAGTGTCTATTAAGCACTTACTGTGTCTAGCTCTGGGTTTATTATTTTACATATTTACTCATTTACCCCAAACATCAATCCTATTGTGTAAATGCTGTTATTACCCCCATTCTTCAGGAAATTCAGGAAAGCGGGTGACTTGCCCTATGCTGCACAGTGAGTGATGCAGTAGAATGTAAACCTTGGTGGCCTGCTTCCTGTGCCTGTGACTGAAGCACCAAGCATAGATATGTTCCGTGTGAGGCCCTGGCAGAATTAGCAGCAGTGTTGGGAAGTTTAAGGGAGATTCGAATTGAGGGAAAAAATTGTGAAGGATTGTAGGTATTCAGCAAACTATCAGGTGAGTACTTTGGGTGGTAGTGAGTAACACAGCACTAGAGAGATTCAAGCAGAGGATGCAAGAGATATTACACTAAACAGTTTCCAAGGAGAATAACAGCAGTGGTGGCGGCACCTGGCAACTTGTTAGGAATACAACTTCTTGTCCAAAGTCAGAAGCTCTGAATCAGAAACAGTGTTGGCCTGAGAAACTATGTTTTAACAAGCGCTTCAGGCGATTTGGAGTACGCACTTCAGTCTGAGAACCACTAGCACTGCCAGAGACTGGCCTAGCAGACTACTGTAGTCCCTTCCACTTCAGGAAACCCACAATTCTACAGAAAATAAAAACTATGGTCCCCTTCCCCTCATGCCGAGCACTTATTACTGGTATCTTGAAAAGAATATATCATTTACTAAACTGTGCAGCTGGATTCAAAGGCCCATAGGATACGGAGTTGAGAGACTGGATGCAAAGCGAAGTCTCAGCAGCAGCACGAAGAGGCAGCCTATATTCCAGCCACCTCATTTGCTTCATCGGTTTCCAAACAAGCCCCATATGTCCCTGTTCCTTGTTGACTCATCCAGTTCCTCTATCTGAAAAACACTCTATCTGACCTTTTGAAATCTCACATTCTTTAGCAGGGTCTAGCGTACATGACAATCTCCCTTTGCTTTTCTCACTCTTCCCTCCTTTTGGGTTTTTTCTCACTTTTGAGGTGCTGGCAGCACTTGGCACACAGGGATGCAGCACACTCCCCTTGGGAAAAAGTCTGGCCTCAGTCATGTTATTATAGACACTTAAGTCAACTAAAAATATTATAGGCTGTTAGACAGGACTAGGCCCTCGAGGGAGTCAGAGTAGAGAACACGTTATAACTGTGGCTGGAGGTGCATCTGTTGAAGGCCCAGCTTCAAGATAAAGACCAGGCCTACATGCCTCCCTGGGGGAGAAGATAATGGCTATCACCTGGTCCAATAAAGTCAAATGGACATCAGTCACCCTGCTGGGTGACCAAGACCCCCAGATCCATCCCTTCCTAAAAAAAGGTCTTTGTCCTTTCCATGTAGACTTGCTACGTGAATTGTTTCCCTATTGGATCAATATAACCTAAGCAGCTATACTTGTAATCTTATTGGTTGATCATAGTTTTGACCCACGTTGTACCCTCCTCGTGGCATTGCTCTATAGAACTTCCTTTGAGAAGTGGGCTTGTTGGCAACCCACTTCCAGGTCCCCTCCTCCCTCTCAGGAGCTATCTCTCTCAATAAAATTTTCCTATTCATAACCTCCATTGTTCCTTAAAATTCATTCTTGGGCACCTGGGATTTACCTCAGTGGTGCCGTCACCTGCCTCATAAGCCCAAGGTCCTGAGTTCAATCCCTGGTACCAAAGAAAAAACATTCATTCTTGAATTTTGGGGAACACGAACTCGGCATATCTGACATCTAGCAGGTTGGGAGTTATTTATTTATTTCCCTTATATCAGTGTCACCCCCACAACAGAATTCAGTGAGGAGTGATCGAAGCAGCACCCTAAGACACAGCTGTTGGTGACAGACACTGCACATGGGGGAGAAGGACCCCCCTGAGATTCACCTTCAAGCCCTGAAGTCTTTGCGGAACTCTGGATTTTTACAATAAAGCTGTCTGAAAACTTATGCACCCTCTAGTACTCAGTTATCTCACCCTCACAGGTCCACAGCACTGTGATCTTTAACTTCTCTTCTGCTCCTAATAATCACTGGTTTAGAGCCCCTGGCTGATGAGGAATGCTGAGTTCTCTAGCTACCAACCTTCTAGGTATCTTACCAGGATAAGCATGGAAGAGTCTCCATCTCAGGCAATAGACAGTTCCTAGGTTTGATCGCTGTCACAGATGAGGATACTGGGATAGCAGATCAGGCCCACAGCAGCAATGTACGTCAGTGACCCCAGGTGTCCCATGGTGAGAGACATGGAGAGGAGGTGAGAGACTCTCATCCCCAGCGTGGAATCGACTCACTGTGCTGTGAAAGCTGAATGCTGTCATGGAATGAGGATATGCTTCTGAAGCTGCTCTCATCTGACAGAGAATTCAGCAGGGCCAACTGGATGCACCGCAAACCCCAGAGCACTTTACAGTGACAAGGGTGACAGTGACTCTAAATTTAAAAAATGAGAAATTTTCCCCGGCCCCACATCTTATGACACCTCCATGGGCTGCTGGGTAGCCTGACACTGGTTAGGGATCAGGACAGGTGCTTGCTCCAGAAACATGGGGCTTCCTACTGTCCTCTGGCACAGAGTCCGACCCAGGCTTACAGGGCTTACAATGCAAAGCTTCTATTTCCGGTCTCGCCATCTAAGTGGACAGCCCTAGAGTTTAGGAATAAGCATTGCAACCTCCCCTAGCCATCACTGACCTAGGAAGGACACAACAGAGTGGAGATGGATAGGAAAACAAGGCCTGTCTTCCAGCCATCCGTTCTCTCCCCCCAGGTACAGGGCGGAGTTGGCTGCCCCCTCCCCAGCTCTGCCATGCACTGCCTCCCCACAGCCCCTGATCGTCCCCCCTCGACCTGGAGCAGCTCCATTCTCTCTGTCCCACTCCTAATCCAAACTTACTCCCAGGAAAGGACTTGGCACCTTTCTTTATACTTGAGAGCACATTCTATCTTTATATCTTCTGGTTATATCAATCCTATCCTTATCATGAATTATCAAGTGAAAAATCTTTGTTCCTTAAAGATAAAAAAATGTCAAGGGGGGTTTTTTCTCTGCCCTGTCAGCACCTCAGCACCTTACTGTGCTGCTATTACTAATTTTTTTAATAAAAAAAAAAAAGGGAAAGAAATGAAGAAGTAGAGGAGATGGTGATGGGGGAAAAGAAGAAAAAATCCATAATGGAGCTAGAAGAGAGGCAGAAAGACCCCTGAGTGCTAAAAATCCATTCTGAGAGTCAGGAAGGCCTGAGCACTGACGGAAGTGGGGAGGTGGGTTTTTAAGAGAACCAGAGGACAATTTAAAGGCTGAGCACTCAATCAATGCGAGCACTAGCCTGGAGGCAACAAAGAACTTGGGTGCTGAGGTAAAGAGCCCTGGGGCCATCAGGAGTCTGGAGGGGGGTGGGAAGGGGTGGCACGGTTGACAGAACTGCTCAGCTGATGACGCGCTGCCAGGGACCCTGCTTTGGAAGGGCCACTGCTCTGTCCTCAGAAGCTTGGGGAAGAGGGCTTACTTGTGCCAAGCTGGCTGGCATGCTCACTCTCTTCCATGGGCTCTCTGGGATCCTGGCCCCACTCAGTCCTCAACTGGGAAAGAGCCACACAGGATCGTGGGAGGGAAATTCAGGTGAGCGCCCTGAAAGAGCTGCACCTGACCAAGCCCAGCTCCCCTAGGCTCTCTAAATGCTGCAGGCTACTCTTCTGTTCAGTGCTCATAGGGGAAGGGGTGAACGACAAAGTTTTATTTTTACAAATAAAAAGAAGATAAAGAATTACTAGAAGAGAATATCTAAAATGTATAAAGAACTCAAAGAAATTAGGCCCCTGAAAAATAAAAGACCCAATTTTAAAAATGGGCAACTGAAATAAATAGACATTTCTTCTAAAAAGAAGTACAAATGGCTGATATATATACACAAAAAAAAATGTTCAACATCTTTGGCCATTCCAAAATGGAAATTAAAACAACACTGAGATTCCATCTTACTCCAGAAAGAATGGCCATCGTCAAGGCATCAAATAATAACAAATGCTGCCACAGTCGTGGAGGAAAAGGAGCCCTTCTCCATTGTTGGTGGGAGTGTAAACTAATACAACCACTAGGGAAATCAGTATGGAGATTCCTCAAAAAACTAAAACTAGAAATTCCATTGAACCCAGCTATTCCTGTTCCAGGTATTTTCCTGAAAAAGTTAAAGACATCATATTAGAGTGATACATGTATACTCATGTTTATAGACGTAAAACTCATAATATTTAAATCTTGAAAGTGGCCCGTATGTCCATCAACAGATGAATGGATAAAGAAAATGTAGTGTTGAGTACAAGTCTCCTATAAAGAAAGATAAACTTGAGTCATTTGTAGGAAAATGGATGCATCTTGAGACCATAATGTTAAGTGAAATAAATCAGACACACAACCTTAAATATCACATGGTTTCTTTTATATGAGAAACCCAAAGTATAAATAAAGAACAAAATAAAAGATATATAATAAGAAATAGGAAGATAGAGTTTTTGTTGTTCGTTTGTTTTTGTGGTACCGGGGATCGAACTCGGGTCCTTGCGCTTGCCAGGCAGGCGGCGGAAGCACTGAGCCGAATCCCCGGCAGAAGACAGATCTTTCATGTATGGGAAGGGGGCCAAGGGGCCAAGAGATAGGGGAAGGGGGTGGGAGGGAAGGAGACTGCGAAAGGACTCAGAAGTGTTATGTCCACGCACCAACTCCCCAGGATGAATGTAATCATTATGTACTGCAAACGGGCAGTAAGAAAAAACAAGAATTCCTGAGAGAAAGCTATCGCGGTTTGGATCAAGCCTCTGCCTGGGCTCCCAAGGCCCAGCCTGACACAGCCCACACGACTCTGTGAGGATCTGTGGAGAGAGTTTCATGTCGCAGGTGGTCTGCTTTGGGCGTGTCACAAACAAGGGCAGATTTTGACCATAGGTGTGGTTTGGGCAGAGCAAACCTGGAATTCCAGGTTGAAAAAGGTGTTCAACAACAGTCTTCCCCAAGTTCCTTTCTAGAGTTAGGCGCTTCAGTGAGAAGACCTTTGACTTACACATCAGGAGGCCTGGTTGCCTCTGGGAGCTCTGTACCTGCATACAGAGACCCCCAAGAGGTCCACACAAAGATTCGCTGATGGGATTTGTGAATTTAAAAGGAGAAAATACACCTTTGTTTTCACCAGTCTCTAACTGGGAGTTAGCATTTGCTTTGATTATAAATTTAGGCAGTAAAACCACCATCAACAGAAATCATAGATATTTTCAAATCCCCTTTAAATTGCCACAGATGTCTCCAAATGTCATTTACACTTATCACTTCAAAGAAATTAGGATAGTTATTAGCGTGATGCTGGATCTAAAGGAGCATGTGTACTACTCTACCACACATTCTCCTAATAGTTCTGATAACTGTCTTGATAGAATTTCTCTCTTACCCTATGTATTTTATTAATTTTTATATCGTATTCTTTGCGGGGGGGGGGTTAACCGGAGATCGAACTCAGGACCTTGTGCTTGCAAAGCAGACACGGTGCCACTGAGGTAAATCCCCGGCCCCTATCGTTTTTCTGCCAAGGGGTGCCATATGCTTCCCCTGACCACCAAAGGAGGCCACGGTCCATCTGGGGCAAGGTTAAGCATCCTTAACAGAAGTATAAATGCCAAGCTGAGGATTTGGACTTTAACAAACCACTGGGAGAACAATGAGAAATACAAGAGTCTTTTGAAGGAAAAGCCAACAGGAGTCTAGAGCTTAATTATATATAGTGGCTATAGGAGAAGGAAATCAACTTGCTTATGCTTTGAAGTTTATGAAAAAAATTTTTCATCCCCAGAAAAATCCCTAATTTTACTCAAAGCTAAAAGATATATATATAGTAATCTAATGTTTGTCTGCGTGTCTAGTTAATGCTTGAAAACAATACCACCACTGGCGCATGGATTCTATTCTCTGAACTGGAATACATTCAGTCTGAAATCTTTAATATTGAAGAGTTGGGAAATAAAAAATAAATTATAATTTGTTCCTATCTTTCAAAATGATCTGAAATGAGTAATATGTGTACTACAATATCATGTACAAGGACTTACTTTTCCTTGAAACTTTCTGTTGTATATAAATGGACTTCTGTTTGGGTGGCTTTCAGTCCAGGTGCCAAGGCAGAATGTAACAATCTTATCTTTATGAGACCCTTGAAATTATGTGATACAGGGGAAATAGCAATTGATTTAAATCAAATTATCCCATCAAATAACTGTCTGGATTCCAGGAAAGTCGTTAACCTTTGGGGGCTTCAATTTTCTCATCTGTGAAACTGAGAAAATGACCTGGTATGTCTTAACATTCTTTCTAATTCAATTTTTTTCCTGCATTTTAAAAATTTTCTTGATACATTTTAGATAAACATTATGATAACATTCATCATAGGAAATTTGTACCTGTACGTGATGTATCTTGCTTCTTCTTTTTTCCCCAACCCCCTCCCCTCCCTTCAACTCCTCTTCCTGTCCTTATTTACAAAAGTTTTATTTCCACTTTTTCCTTCTATTCTCTTTTTTTTGTCCCTTCTTTCCTTTCCCCCTCCCCGCTCCAATGTTCTCCTCATTTGAACATTTCCTTCCCATTTCCCAGGATCTATTATACATGTTGGTCCTTATTTACACTTGCAGTTTCTCACACCAGAGAAACAATGCAGTATTTAAACACGTGTGTCCAATTTACTTCACTTAAGAGTATGGTCTCAAGGTGCATCTGTTTAGCTAGAAATGTCTCAAGCTTATCCTTCTTTATGCCAGAGAAGTGCTCCATTGTATTAAAAAACCACATCTTTATCCATTCATCGGTTGATGGGCATTTGGGCTTTTTCCAAGATTTAGCTATTACAAACTGTGCCACTATAAACATGAGTATGCATATATTGCTGTGGTATGATGCTTTTAATTCTTTCAGGAAGATACCCAGGAGGGGAATAGCTGAGTTGAATGGTAAACCTCTATTTTTAGTTTTCTGAGGAATCTCCACACTGATTTCCACAGTGGTTGCACTAGTCTACACTCCCACCAGCAGTGGAGAAGCGTTCCTTTTTCCCCACAGCCCCTCCAGTATTTGTTATTGGTTGATTCCTTGATAATAACCATTCCTTCTGGAGTGAGAAACTATTTCTGATGTGATTTTTCCTGGAGCCTCATTCATCTGCTTTTTACTTCCCCTATAACCACGTGAGAGGGTCCGGGTGGGTGGCTTTCCAATTGTCCCACCTCAGTGCCCCCTGGGTTTGCCTTTGGTGAGCTGGAAGTTTGGGACTGCATCTTGCTTAAGTGTCCTCTCATTTTCTAGGGGTTTTTTTTAGTTTAATTCCTGGGTTGATGCTTGACAATTGCTTAAGGCAAATGGCTTTATTGCTAGTATTTAGAACCCTTAGGAAATGACTACTTCTTAGAGATGTCTTCCGGGTGATGCTGGCTTTTGGGTTTTGAGTGTGTTGCAAGATCCTACCTGTTCAATTTGTTGAGGATGAGAAGTTGCTGCCTATTTGGCCTAGCCCCTGGTTCTTTGGCACTGTCCTATAGTATTGTTTATTATCCTTAGGCAAGCTCACTATTGGCTTACCAGGAAGAATAACTGATTAGGATAATTATATCACCTTTGCTAAGATAGTAAAATCAGCAATAACAATAGTATCACACACAGCCTAGAAAATGACAAACTGTGGTAAAAATTAATTTTTCATCTTTACCCATATGAACTATATTTACGATTTATACACCAAAATCTAAAATAAACTAGAAAATTATATACATTAAATATGCACTCAGTATGGTGATTTTACTCTCAGGGGAAAAAATTTAATAGAGCTTGGGGGGGATATAGAAATAGAAGAAGAGGAAGAGATTAAAAGCAAGGCTGGAGGACAAAGGAAGATTATGCAAACTTTGGGAAACTGGCGAAGAATAAGAGGAAAAGAGAGAAGGAAGAAATAAAAATAAGAAAAACAGAATGGGTGCCAGGGATGTAGCACAGTGGTGCCATTCCTGCCTGACAAACAAACACAAGGTCCTGAGTTCAGTTCCTGGTACAAAAAAAAAAAAAAAAGAACAACAGAACAACAAAACTAGAAACAATTTTCACACTCGTATAAAAACAAAAGCAAACAATCAAGAAAAAAAGAAAACAAAAACAAGAGAAGAAAAGAAGGGCCAGGGAGGTAGCTCAGTGGTGCTGTGCCTGCCTGGCAAGTGCAAGGTCCTGAGTTTGATTCCTGGTACTGGGGAAAAGAAGAAAAGAAGAAAATAAGGCATGTCTCTGCTGTCACTAGTAGACAACGTGAGCAGACAGAGGTCCAGATCTGTGTTGATTAATCCCAGCAAGCCAGCTGTAGAATTACAGCAGGGTAGTGGATAATCCTAGCAAGCTTTTTTTAAAAATACATTTTATTTTCTTTTATTTTATCCCTTTCCCCCCTTAAGCTCCCTCCCCTCCCTATGTACAAAAGCTTCATTTCCATTTTTTCCTTCTATTTTCACTTTTTTTCTTGTCCCTTCCTTCCTTTCTCCCTTGTTCCCCTTGCCATTTGAACATTTTCTTCCCATTTCCCAACATCTGTTATACCTCTCAGTCCTTATTTATACTTTCAGTTTCTCACACCAGAGAAACAATGCAGTAGTTAAACATGTGTGTCTGATTTATGTCACTTAAGAGTATGGTCTTTGGGCCAGGGATTTAGCTCAGTGATTCCGCTGCCTGCTCTGAAAGTGCAAGGACCCAAGTTCAATCCCCAGGACTGAAAAAAAAAAAAAAAAAGTATGGTCTCAAGGTGCATCCATTTAGCTAAAAATGTCTGAAGCTCATCCTTCTTTACGGCAGAGTAGTACTCCATTGTATATCAAAAAAACCACATCTTTATCCATTCATCAGTTGATGGGCATTTGGGCTGTTTCCAAGTTTTAGCTACTACAAACTGTGCTGCTGTAAACATAGGTATGCATATATCACTGTGGTATGATGCTTTTCATTCTTTTGGGAAGATACCAAGAAGAGGTATAGCTGGGTCAAATGAAACCTCTAGTTTTAGTTCTTTGAGAAATCTCCACACTTATTTCCACAGTGGTTGCACCAGTCTGCACTCCCACCAACAATGGAGAAGGGTTCCTTTCTCCCCACAGCCCCTCCAGCATTTGTTATTGGTTGATTTCATGATAGCAGCCATTATTTCTAGAGTGAGATGGAATCTCAGTGTTGTTTTAATTTGCATTTCATGAATGACCAGTGATGTTGAACACTTTTTCATATATTTATTTGCCATTTCTAATTCTTCAGCTGAGAAGTGTCTTTTTATTTTAGATGCCAATTTTTGCATTGGGTCTTTACATTTAAGGGGTCTGATTGTTTTGAGTTCTTTATATAGTCTAGATAATAGTCCTTTATCGGAATAGAATTCCAGCAAGCTTGCACCTTTAGTTCCACTGAAGTTCAGGGTGGTTTCTGGCTGTGAGGCGGGAACCCAATTTGTTCAGCCTACAACACTCCATGTGCCTCCTGCCAGCTTGAACTTGGCTCCTTGACCTCCTGCCAATTTGAACTTCGTTTTGCCTCACCCTGACACTGGGAGCTGCTAGATGGAGCCAGCCCACAGCTTCTCTGAGTTCCGAGCTCAGGCGGCCCCTTTCCAAGATGGCTACTCGCCAATCGCCCTCTCCTGGGAGACATCTGAGCCCATATAACTCACCAACCACTGTAGTCCACTGTGTCCACTGCTCCATTCCACTAGTGCATTTCTCTGCAGAGGCCTTGGGGTCGTCATCAGTCACCATGAGTCTGCAGGTTCAAGCTGCCCCTCCTACACAGTGAGTCACGGCCTAGGGAGAAAGTGCTGCTTGCCACCTCTTTGTTCTGGGTTGAGGTCTCTCTCTTCACTCACCCCATGGTCCTCAATTCTCACTTTAGATCCTTGCTGGGTCCCAGGGACCCACTTCCTGGTTTCTGCTCTTCCTCTCGTTGCTCTATTCCAGCATCTAGACACCAAACCTCAGAGAGGCTGTTTCTCTGCTGTTCACTATTCCACCGTCTTCCTGGAAGTAGATCTCTTAACCCAAATTCTGTGATTCATTTGCTCCCTAAATTTTCTTCCACTGTACAGTTAATGGTTTTGAAAATAAATATTCTTTGGCATATCTACTTTTCTTAATATTTTTATTTGGTATATATCCAAAAATTTCTGTGTCCTTTATATGTAACATAGAAAAAATCAAATACTGTGAGTTTATTCATTGTACAAAATGGTCTGAAAACCAGGGTCTATCACTAATCTTACCAGATAAGAATCCGTACGACTTGTCAATGCTATTGTCCTAATCTCATCGATATCTTCTTTCCCGATAGTGTCAGGAGACAAGAGTAGATGTTCCAGAAATGGAATACTCTAATTTTCTATCAAGGATCTCCCCCATGTAGCCTCCTTACCAAATCTGTTCAGGTTTCCATGAAAACAAAAGTGTTGCTTCCATTCAAATAGAAGTATCTCTCAGCAATGGGCACGGGGGTTGGCATAACAAAGAGGGAAAAATGCAGTGACTAGGGTTGACAAGAAAGTGCAAAGATCAATCAGAAATGTTGTCACAATCACCCTATAGAGAATTTGTGACTTGTCAACTACATAACTGCCAATGTGACTTTGGGATATTGAACATACAGGGTTTAGAAACACTCCCATGATCAGTTACAAGATGTGATTTCTTGCTCAAGCTTCATTATCTATAATAAATCAACAGGGAGGCTCTGCATATCACTGTCATTGAGATGCCAGGGCTAAGACAGTGGCTCTCATCCCAAACATTACTGAATAACCTGCCACAGAGTGAAGCAAGATCTGGAGTCAATTAGATGCTCAGCTCCAAAGTGACGCACCATTTCCCTTTCAGTGCATTGTCCAGAGCTAGGCACACAGCCCTGCCCTCTGTGCTCAGAGGGGTCCCAGTAGATGCCTGCGAACAGCCAAAAGTGCTCCACGGGCCTCCTGGCTCTAATTTCAGTTTCCTACCTGTCTGGTTCTATTTTAAAAGGTCAGGTAGTGGAGATTGAAAAATAAATTTTACAACCTCTTTACAGTTGTTACTGAAGTCTCAGCTCTGGGGCTGGGACATTTGCCTCCGTTTTGTGGGAAATCTGCCACTGAGGTATTTGTGGGGTTGAGAGCAGACCCTGCAGCCCCTCTGAGTGGTTAGATTTGGCCTTGGGTGGCAGGGTCAGTGGAGCCACTTCCTTTCAATCCTGTTCCAGCTACAGTCCAGCTACCGCAAGCACTATGCAGGAGCAAGCACTCTCCAAAAATCTTGGGCAAAGAATTACATTATTTCACCGACACGTTCCCGTGAAGAAGTGGAGCACAAAGGCACAGGTGAGGCTGAACTAGGCCCAGGACCACACGAACGAGGTGGGATTTGAACCTAGGAGTCCACGAGATGCAACCAACGATTGGTGCCCCCACCCTCCTTAAAGAGGTGGGGAGAGGGGGGCGTTTGTTGCCATTGTCAACCTCCTGCCAAGCTGTGTCCCCACCCAGAGAGACCTGTGGCCAACGCAGCTCAAAGGGGAAGACTCAGAGGTGAGGATGTCAACTTAGGTTGCACCCGCATCTCCGGAGCGTTCTACTTTTTATGAAGTGGGGGGACAGCTGCTCGCAGTGTGTACAGGCCAGAATGTCCCCAGACTTGCCACTGCCCCACGCCTCCCTGCTAGTGAGATTCAGTGGCAGCTTATGTTCGGGCTGAATCCCGGGGACCCACAGACCCAATCTTGACCTCCCGGATCTCTACTACTTTAGGGTCTCTACTACTACTTTAGGGTTTTCCTAGACAGGCCCCAAACCCTAACCTACACCCTGGCGGCTCAGAGGACCGAAGCTGGACTGTGAACTGCGGGGGTGGAGCGAAGGGTCACTCGGGCTTCGGCCGGGAGGCAGCGCCCTCTAGTGGTCGGAGCGCACATCCAGCGCGCCGGCTCCACGGTGCCAATCCTCAGCATTCGAGGGCGCTCCCCATCCCGGACACCAAGGTCACTTCCGAGGGCAACCTTGCATCCTTGCTCCAAAGTCCCCTACTGCTCCCACTCCTCCTGAAGGGCCCACGAAAGACTTACGTGCTCTGGTTCAACTCAGCCGTAGGCACAGCGAAGGCCCGCTACTCCTGCAGAGAGACCAGCTGCATCAGTACCTCCGAGCCCCTGAGCCTGTCTGCATCCCTCTACTTGGAAACAGTCCCTACCCCTCCCATGCCGCTGCACCAGTCCCTCCAGAAATACGCCTCAGGGAGGGACAAGACCTTCTCACCGTGGCTCAGCTAGCTGTGCAGAGCAGGACTAAGTCAGATCGCCCCAGCCTTGCTTCACCCACTGCATGCTCAGGAACCTGCTCCCAGGCCAGCAAGCCCGTCAAGGTCTTACTCCATTGCTGGCCTGCAGCTTCTCCAGGTGCGTCATTCCCAAGTTCTCCTTTCCTATTCCTTGATCCACTTCATGACCTTGTTCCTGATCTTATGACAGCTCTTCTTGCATGACACCAGTTCCTGAATGGATGAGTGGTGGTGACAATAGGGATAAAGGGGACGCCAAGATAAAAACTCCTAGCCGGGCGTGTAATCCCAGCCCTGGGAGGCTGAAGCAGGAGGATCACCACGAGTTCAAGGCCAGCCTGAACTACTAGAGAGACCCTGTCTCAAAAAAACAAAAAAAACCCTCCTCATCCAGGTTAGAATCCTAGCTCCTCTGTGTAGATGCTGAGATTTTAAGCAAGTTGCAAGGTTTTGCCAAGTCTCTATCTGCATGGTACAATTGACAAATTAATATAATAAAATAGCTCAGTGTTTTCCAAGAACTAAACATAGTCATGTATGTGGATGTGCCTGGGACACTGGAAATTTCCTCCACTATGAGGAACCATAAAAGTAATCATGGCGAATGTTTATTGAGTACTTAATCTGTGCTGGGCACCATGCTGAGGAGTTTGTATAAGTTACCTCATTTAACCCTCACAGCAACCCTGGGGAAACAATATCACTGGGATCATGTTCTAGATCAATAAACTCATTTTCAGAGAGGCTAAGAAACTTTCTCAACACTTACACAGCTAATAAGGGCCAAAGCCAGATTCCAACCATCGAAATACACATCGGCTCCTTCAGCCAACATCCCTGTGCCTGTGGTGCCTGACTTACCATCAGGGCTCAGCATTTGTCAAATGTGCCCATTTATTAAGGACTGAGCAGAACTGACACAGGAGCCTAAGAAACCTGTCCACATTGCACAGCTATTAAGTTGCAGGACCAGACTTCGAACACCAACTGTTGAGCTTGAAAGTCTCTACTTTTTAGCCAGGACCCTGGGCAGGATGAAGAATCACAGTCCTTCCTTAGCTTCTTCTCCAAGTTAAATATTGTTTCGTTGCTGCACACCACCCAGGTCACCAAACCAGTCAGTTTTCTCAGGAGTTGCCAGGACATGGCAGTGGAGATGTGGGCAGCATGACGTTGTGACAGCAGCTCAAAGGGGAAGCAGGGAGGGCTACTGCTGGGACTGTCTTTTTTAGGATTGTGACTTTATAGATAAGGATAGAGAAACAATCATTTTTACTTAGAGTTTATTTCATGTTTCTTAACAGCATTTCATAGTTTTTACCCTATAGATCCTATTAGAAATTTTTTTCCATTTTTTTCCTGGGCGTTTAATGGTTGGGGGGAGGTTGTTACTATCATGAGTGGGGTTTTTCTTCTATCATATTTTCTGACCAGGAGTTGTTTCTAGAAAAATGAGTAGTTAAGTGAACACTTTATCTAATTTTATTTTTATATATTAATTTATTATTTTTTATCAATGCTTTTATTGTATGTACTATTATTCTTTACCAAAACCTTCACTGAAATTTAAAAGGCTGGTGTTAAGAGTAGTTTTTTTTTTAATATTCTATAACATGCTATCTTGATGTAAGTTTTATTATGTATAAGTAACTTTGCCTCAAGATTCCAATAACTTATACCACTTAATTCTTTGTCTAAATGCAATGACTAACACTTCCAGAACAATGTAAAATAGTAGCTATAATAGAAAGCAATCTTGCCTTGCTCCTATATTAATAGAAATGATACTATATTTTACTGTTAATGCTAAAATTTTGAGAAATATATTTCTCTATTATATTAAACACTATTTATCCATTACCATTTTACTTAGTTTTAGTGTGAATGAATGTAAGATTTTACTAGAAGATAATAGTGAGTTTCTTCTTTGCTTTATTAGTATGTTAGTACACATACTAATAGATCTTCTAATATATATTATACAAGAATTTTAACAATGAATCCTACTCCATTTGCCATGGTGCATTCTATTCTTTATAACCTAAGGGATTGGTTTGTTAATATTTTATTTAAGATTTTCACATGAATTTTTATAACTGTTATCAAGTGACCTGCTTCTAAAAGCGGCTCGCCAACTAAACATTACTGGGTTCTGGGTTGCTCACCTCGGGTCTGGCGTCAGATTCCAGGTTCTTCTCATCTCCAACGAAGAATTGGACAAAACAAGCAAAAAAACAATGACAAAGGTTATTCAAGAAAGTAAAAGTGAAGATGGGGAGAAACTAGCTCTGCAGAGCAAGGTTGGGCCTAGTAAAGAGAAAAAGACAGTGACAGCAAAAATGAAAGTACAAGCTGTGCCGGGCATGGGTTAGCATGGAACGATAACAAGCTCTTTATGGTGTCAGTGTGTCCTTTATACTGTCCAAATCTCAAGGAAACCTTGAGAATGTGGGTCCTGAGACGGTGCTGGGATCCGGCTCAGGCTGACGTCAGGTGTAGGCCATCCTATTGAAAACCTGCTGGAGCTCCCGCGAAGGTGCAGAGCTTTGAGAACTGTTCTACGCATGTGTCCAGGATCTTGTAATTAACAGGTCAGGCCTACTACCCGAGCCAGTTTTGCCACACCCTAATTTCCTAGCTCAGTACTATAATCATTCTCTTTATGCTTTCTTTGCATCAAAATTGTTTTGAAGAATTTTCTTGTAAATGATCCAAAGTAATGCTGGGCATGGTCAGCCACTGTGACGGCTGAGGAAGGATCAAAAGTTGGAGCCCAGCCTGGGCAACTTAGCAAGACCCTGTCTCAAAAGAAAAAATTAAAAAACACTTCCTAGGTTCAATCCTAATACCACATGAGAGAGAGAGACAGAGAGAGACAGAGAGAGAGCGAGAGAGAGAGAGGGAAAAGAACACTACCCAAAGTAATACTTTCTGGATAGTATCAAAAAATGTTCTCAATTTATTCCATGATTGTTAGACTTTTATTATATATATTTAATTGACACATAATTATGGGGCACAGTGTGACATATCAATACATGTATACAATGTATCATGATTAGGTCAGGTTAATTCTTTTTCTGAATGAATTTGATCATTTGCTTTTTTTATATAAAAGTTCTTCAAACAGCTTTTCTAAGATTTTAGAGTAATACAAAAACCTCTTATTTTTATGATTATTTCTCATTTCTATTGCTAATTTTCACTTTCTTCCTTTTCTCCTGTATTCATCAGGTTTATTGGTTGGTTGGTTTGTTTTTGTGGTTTTCCCCACCAGTAGGGCAATTAGCTGGAACTTACTGGATGATTAAGAATTTATTGGCAGAAAAAAAAAAAGAAGGTCTTTCAGGAAGATTAAACAATGTGGGCAAAAATTTGTGGCTATAAAATAGCGTGAGGTATTCACTGAATTGTGCCTTGGCTTGGCAATGACACAGGTGTAGATTCTGAAGGAATCGCCCAGTGGAGTATGGGTCCACCTTCACCTCATCTTTGAAGCATGTAAGCCCTCAAGAACTAAAGCCCTGGGGCCAGGAATGTAGCTCAGCGGTAGTGTCTGTCCCGCAAGGGTGAGGCCCCGTGTTTGATTCCCGGTACCTCTCCACTCATCCCAAAAAAAAAGAACCAGACCCCTGGGGGATGTCTAACTAACTGCTTTCAGAGGGTGGGAAGACAGTGCCCTTTGGGTTCCCCTCCCACCATCCCTAAAATAACCTCCTTAAAGTTTGACACTTTTAATATTTTCTACTTTAACCCCTCTGAGGTTAAGGTTTTGATTTTAAATTATGTGATTTATTTCTTGATACTTCAATGGGTAGTTATTAATCATCTTCCATGAAAAATGAGAAATTTAACTCATATCATCTCCTCTTTCAGTATTTAGCAATAACATGTAATGTTTTAGTCCTTTTAGTCCTCATCTTCATAAATTTTTAATATTATCTATAAACATTTATTATTTTACATGGTTTTTCATAGATCAGTTTGACATTATTGTTTTGTTTTGTGAAAACTGGAGAAATCACAGTTATGTATCTTATCTCCTTTCCTTTGACTCTAAACCACTTTTTTTTTCTTTTACAGTACTGGGGATTGAACCAGGGCCTTTACACTGAGTTACATTTCCAGCCCATTTTTATTTTGAGACAGGGTTTCACTAAGTCACTAAGTTGCCCAAGCTGGTCTCAAACTTGCAATCCTTCTGTCTCAGCTTCCACCTAAAGTTTTTAAAATACTTATTAAAGTTTTACATTTTAGCCAGGCATGGTGGCGCATGCCTGTAGTCCTAGCACTTGGGAGGCTGAGGCAGGAGGGTCACTGTGAGTTAAGGCCACCCTGGGGTACATAGTAAGTTCAAGGCCAGCTTGAACTACATACTGAGACCTTGTCTCAAAAAAACAAAAATAAAATAAAATTTTAAAATAAGATTTTACATTTTCAAGAGTTATAACATTCATATTTGTTCTGTAACACTAATCTATGTAACATGTAAGCTTATTCATTCTGTAAATAAAAAACCAACAAGGAACACTAATAGCATCACAATTACATAAATATTATTTACAATTAAATCAAGCAGTATAGTTGGATCCAAAGAAAAGTAAATATAATATTATGGCATTAAATGTGTGCCTCTTAAAAGAGAATTTACAAATGTCAGAGTCAAATGGACCTCCTTTCCTTTTCATTTCTCTCCATTCTCCAGGTCCTACTGAGGGGCTGGGGTTTCTTGGATCTTACTGTCATTAGTTTCACCTTCCTTTGTGGCTGAGCAGCATCTCCTTGAGTCGTTTTCCTCATAAATGGTGGGGAGTTGGTAAACCTTCTCAGATCTTTGTTCTCAGTTTTATCTACATTGTGTCATACCGCATGTATGAGCACTAAGGAAGCTGAAGATAACGAAAAACATTCTCCACCTGTGCATTCTTCCCCTACACCATGCTGCTGAGAAGACACAGTTCATGAAAAAGGGTTTGTTAAAAATATTATCTTTATTGTTTTTAACGTCTAAGATAATTGCACTATGGCAGAGAATGTGGTCTTTATGATATTGATTCTTTGAGAATGGCTTAATGGCTAGCACATGATTAATTTTGTAATATTTCCTTGTTTGAGAAGAATATGTATTCTTTCTTCTTTTTTTTGGTATTAGGGATTGAACTCAGGACCTTGCAGTTGCGAGGCAGGTGCGGTGCCACTGAACTAAATCCCTGGTCCAAGAATATATATTCTTAATGGCTAGATGGAGAGATTTCTATATGTATTTTAGGTTAATTTGATTATTTAAATTTTATACCTTTTTGTCATTTATAAATAATTGAGAGATATTGAAGCATGGCTATTATTATGGAACTTCCTATGGTTTCCATTTCTTATGTTTTTCAAATTTTTCTTTATATAGTTTGAGGTTATTACATAATTTGACATTATTTTATTAAGTGTATATAGATTGTAAGTATTATATTCCCTTAGTGAATCAAGTCTTTTATCATCATATAGAATCACTTTTGTACTGTATTTCTAAAATTTTAAAATATTTTTTCTGGTATTAATATAAGAAGGCTAATTTCTTTTTTTTTTTTTTTTTGGTACCAGGGATCGAACTCGGGTCCTTGCGCTTGCGCAGCAGGCGGCAAAACCACTGAGCTAAATCCCTGGCTCTAATTTCTTTTTTGTTGTTGCTTTTGTTTTTGTTTTTTTGGTACCAGGGATCGAACTAGGGCCCTTGCACTTGTGAGGCAGGCAGCAGAACCACTGAGCTAAATTCCCAGCCCAAGGCTAATTTCTTTTTGCTTAATGTTCAACTCATATTTTTCCATCCTTTTTATCATCAACTTTTCCATACCATCTTTAAAGTATTCTCTTGCATATATATGTAATTTATTGTTGGATTTTATTAAATCTGATCAGACAGTCTGATCTGGTTAGCTTACCCTTTTTAGATTAACATGATTGTTCATATATTTGAATTTAATTATTTTTTCCTTTTCTTCTTGGAATGAATACTTCCATTCTGTCTCTCACAAAGATTAATATGATATACATGATTTAAAAATTTCTGAATAGTCTGTCATACATTTCCGTAATAAAATATATAAGTAATTGAAAACAGATTTTTTTTAACTTTCTATGATCACAAAGTTGTAAATATTTTTGAAAACTTACTAATATATGGTTAAGCAACAGATTTTGGTAAACAATTATTAAACATAATACCTCAACATTTTATATACTTTTAAGCTGATGGATTGGCTTTTTAGAAAAATATATTTCTAGGCTGGGGTTGTAGCTCAGTTGTAGAGCACTCACCTAGCATCCACAAGGCCCTGGGTTCAATCCTGAGGATTGAACCTGTGAATATTGGATTGGAACGAGGATAGTCTGTGAATATTACTTCTTGCAAAAATGAAAAAGGGCTCAAGATCAATTATATTTGTTTTCTTTTTTCATAGATGCTTGTGTTGAGATAATCTTATGCTCATATAAATAAGTAGTGAAAGAAATTTTGAAATTTTAAATAGTCTCATTCTATTCTTTGAACTTATATCAATAGCAAAAATCACATGCTGATCTATCATAAATAAATTTAACGATCAACTTGGTTAATTTTTAGCTGATGTATTTGTTAGGTATGGGCTAAGTAAGATTCAATAATAAAGAGGTAGGGGGAAATAGTGTGGCTTAAAAGAGATAGAATTTTATTTCTCACATTGTAGTCCTGGGTAGTCTTGGATAGGCAGGGTACTTGACTCCATGAGGTTTTTCCCTGAACAGAGTTCTTGCTAATGTTGTTTTCTCGTTCCTTACAATATTGCCCTCAGCTGAATAGCTGTCACTGAACAGGCTCAGAGGAAGTCCCCTGAAGAAATATAGACCTTAATTGAGCCCATGGAATAGAGCCTCTCTCTTTTACTTGTATTTTTTGTGAAACTGCGGGCCAAACCCAGGAGTACGATACCATTGAGCTACATCCACAATCCTTCCTTCCTTCCTTCCTTCCTTCCTTCTTCCCTCCCTCCCTCCTTCCTTTTTCTTTCTTTTTCTTTCTTTCTTTTTTCTTCTTTTTTTTCTTCCTCCCTCCCTCCCTTTCTTTCTTTCTTCTTTCTTCTTTCTTTTCTTTTTCTTCCTCCCTCCCTACCTCCCTTTCTTTCTTTCTTTTCTTTTTCTTCCTCCCTCCCTCCCTTCCCCCCTCCCTCTCTCTCTTTCTTTCTTTCTTCTTTCTTTCTTTCTTTCTAATTTTGAGGTGGGGTCTCACTGAGTTGCCCGGGCTGGGCTTGAACTTGGGACCCTCTTGCCTCAGCCCCCCTCAGTGCTGGGGTTATAGGCATGCACCACTGAACCCAGCTCCCGGTAGGCTCTTGACTCATGTCACAGAAAAAGAAATTCAGGACGTGGCAGTGCCAGGCACAGCAAAATTATCAGGCAGAGTTAGAAAATAAGGGAGAACAGGTAAGTCTTCGACTTGAGCAACTAACTGGAGGAAGTTCAACTGGCCAACACATGGCCAGCTTTGAAGGATTAGCTGAGGTGGACCGGACAGTTGTTACTTCAGATCTGGTTGAGCAGCTTCGGAGGAATTGCTCTGCCTTGAGGGGCAGTTTGGGTCCTGGGAGATGACTGTTCTGGCTGGGAAGGGAGGTCAGCCCTACCCTCTGCTTTTCCTGGAATCCCAGGTGATTGACCGTCACGAGGCCATCACCAGGGGTGTCTGGAACTGCGTGTTGTTAAAAGCTGCAGACTCGGTGTCACTGGAAACCCTGAAAGTTACTTTTCTTGCTCTTCTCTTGGTACCCCCAGTCTGGAAGGGAGAGCCGATAAACTAGGTAAGCTGAAGGCTAATGAACCGTACACCACAGGCTCTCCTTCGTTAAAGGCCCACACGCAGCACTGAGCAGGGGTCAGGCCCAGAGGTTTAAGGTAACAGAGGAGACAAAAAAATTGAGTTTAGGGGCCGGGGATGTTGCTCAGTGGTGCCGTACCTGCCTCACAAGCGCAAGGTCCTGAGTTTGCTCCCCGGTACCCCCCCCCCCCCAAAAAAGAGTTTGTCTCAATTTTCTCCCTAGCTTTATTTCTTCTACCTCTAATGAAGCCAGGTCTGGCACCCTAACTACATTCCAGGCTGTGGGAAATGGAAAGGAGAAAAAGGATGATCATTCAATCGTACTACTGCATAACAAACTAAACAAATCTGGGAGCATAACATAGCCATCAATTATTAGCTCCTAAAGAAGTTTATATGGGGCTCAACTGGGTCTTCTACTAGTCCATGGCCATCAGCTGGAGGCGGACTGGGTGCTAGACTGGTTCCCGATGACCCCATTCGGGTGTCTGATGCTTGGCTGGTGATGAGAAAAGCTGCCTAGTGTCTGACTAAAATCTAGCACTGGCCCGAGCTTCGTCACCAAGTGCTAGATTCCAAAAGCAGCAAGAGACGCCAAAGCCCAATGCAAAAGCACTTAACAAGGCTCTGAGCTACACTTAACCAAGTTATGGGGCTAAGTCCAGATTGGAGTGGAGTGGAGTGGCAGCCATATTGCAAAGGGACATTAAAGGAATTAGTGGCTTTCCGTTTTTCTTGTTTTTCTTTTTTTGGCAATCTTCTACATACAAGATCTGTAAACAAGATCCCTTTACCTGCCATTATCAAGAATTTAGCCACGGGGCCGGGGATTTAGCTCAGTGGTTTCGCTGCCTGCTGTGCAAGTACAAAGTCCTGAGTTCGATCCCCGGTACAAAAAAAAAAAAAGAATTTAGCCACTTAGATACACCTCATCTACAGAGGGAGACTAAGAAATGTCTCTAGCTAGGCAGAAAGATTCTTTGTTAAAACTCAGTGGAAGTGGCAAGGTTTATTAAAAAGGGAGAAGTAGAGGAAAGGGCAGATACTGGGGGAAGACAGAAGTCTATCCCATAACAATTCCATTAGCTGTTTCTTCAATTTGTTAAAAACAAAGAATTAGGGCCGAGGATTTAGCTCAGTGGTTTCGCCGCCTACTGCGCAAGCTCAAGGACCCAAGTTCGATCCCCAAAAACAAAAAGGTATAGGCTATAAAAGTATTAAATATATTTTTAAAACATACATACAGAGGGTTCTTAAAAATAAAAATGTATTTATATGAATAAGTGCAAATTGTCTTGACAATGATATGTGTGATGGGCATCTTTTAGGCTCATATTTATAGAACTCAATTGTTTTTAGTAAATCCCACCTCACTTAATGACAGTGATCCATTCTATGGCATTAGGTGGTTTCATGGCTGTACAATCACAGAATGCCTTTCCACAAACCTGTATGGCACAGCCCACCACACAGCTTGCTAAATGTTATAGCTTTGTGCTCCCAGGCTATAAACTTGTATAGCATGTTAACTGTACTGAATAATGTAGGCAAGTGTTAACACAATGCTATTTGTGCATCTAAATATAGAAAAGGCACAGCAAAAATACAGTAGGAAAGACAAAAAGCAGATCAGCTATGCAGGGAACTTGCCATGCACGGAGTTTGCAGGATTGGAAGCTGCTGCTGTTGAGTGAGTTGTGGGTGAATGGCTTGGGATATTACTGTATCCCACTGCAGATGTCATAAACAGAAAGGCCTCTCTAAATTGATAAAGTAAATTTTTTTCTTTCTTCAATAATAAATTAACCTTAGTTTACTGTAATTTTTACTCTTTATAAACTTTACATTTTAAAAAGCTTGACCTGTAATAAAATTTAGCTTTAAACACATTGTACTGCTGTATAAACATTTTTATCCTGTAATTTTTATAATTTTAAAAAAATGTTTGTTAGAAACTAAACTGCATGCCCATTAATTAGCCTAGGCCTACACAAGGCCAGGATCACCCATGTCTCTGTCTTCCACCTCCATATCCTGACTCACCAGAAGCCTGCAGAGCAGTAACACTGGGAGCTGTCATGTGCTATAGATGACACCTCCTTCTAAACCCTCTGGAAGGGCCTGCTGAGGCTCTCCTTGAGCAGGTACTACACTTCAGAAATGTCCTCAGTGGTTTCCTTGGTTTCTTTTTTTCATCATATATTTGCTTGTAAACAGATAATGCACCTTGAACACTCTTGTCTACTGATGAATCCTTTTGATGTTGGGGTCCATGTTTTCAAAACTTTTCAGGGAGTTTGCTAAGGACGGCAAGCACTTCTGCTAAACCCTTCACTGTAGGATTTTTTGGAGTTCTTTTTTTCCTTCAGCTTTCTTACTTGCCTCTTCCACTGCTATATATTCCTATCCCAGATCCATTATAACCTTCTAGGACCACCACTGTATATACAGTCTGGTGATGACTGAAACATTACGTGGTATATGACTGTATTATTATACAGTCTATTATACAGTCTATTGCATGAATGAATTGAAATTTATCAAGCCATTTCCCTATTAAAGAAATTCAGGGTTTTTGTTTTGCTTTTCAGTTTGGGCTTTTTGATATGTGTATAATTTTCTTAGCCGGGATTATAAAATATAAACATAAAAAATATATAGAAAGTAAATAATACTCTCAGATCAAGAAATACTTCCTTAAATAATATTGGAAACCCAGACAACTAGAAAGAAAACATACAGTTCTATATCTTCAGTGTCTACACACAAATGTAGATTTTTATGGGGAGAAAGCATCATAAACAAAACCAAGAAACAGTTGGGAGAAAATATGTTTTTAAAAAGTTGATTTCCATGAGGCCTTGCAGACCTAGGTTTAATCGCCAGTACTGAAAAAACTGATTTCATAGAAGCAGAGAGTAGAACTGTGGTCACCAGAGACTAGGAGGGTAAGGGGTGAGGGAGATAGAGGTTGCTTACCAATATAATTAGAAGAACCAAAACACAATTAGATAAGAGAAATAAGTTCTGGTGTTCTACAGTCACAGTAGTGACTACAGTTTACAACTATTTAGAACTAGGAGAGAGAATCTCAAAGTTCCCAACAGAGAGAAATGATTAAGGAGATGGAAATGCTAATTACTTGGATTTGATCATACACTGTATATGTGTATTAACACGCCCATACTCATAAATTATTATGTCAATTTTTAAAAATTAAAATTTATAAACAAAAGAACATAAAACAGGCCAGGCATGGTGGTGCATCTCTGTAATCACAGCACTTGGGAGGCTGTGGCAGGAGGACTGCTGAAAGTTTGAAGCCAGCCTGAACTACATAGTGAGTTCAAGCCAGCCTGAATTATAAAGTGAGAGCCTGTCTCAACCTACCCCTGCTCCTCCCATACACAAATTTTAAAGTGGCAGGGGCTGAGGATTTAGCTCAGTGGCACCATGCCTGCCTCGCAAGCGCAAGATCCTGAGTTCGATTCCTGGTACTGCAAAAAAAAAAAATTTAAAGTGGCAGCTAGGTTAATCTCTCTAATATCAAGAAACTGCTAAAAGTTGATTTTTTTTAAATTCAAAGAATATGAACACCCAATTCACAGAAGAAATACTAATAACTGATAAATATATGAAAAGATCCTCAACCTAACTAGACATAACAGTGCAAATAAACCAACAGCGAGACCTAATTTTTTATTTATCCAACAGGCAAAAGTGTAAAATACAGATAAGTTCAATGCAGGAAAGGGCATGAGGACATGTACATCATGAAGCATTCTTAGTGATCATCTAAATAGTACCTCTTTGGGGTAGCAACATGGTTCTACCTGAAAATGCAGCCATTAGTGTCTCTATATGCCTCTTTTCCCTCTCTTCTCTCCAGTACACCAGAGTCGATTTACTGCCATACTTCCAAGCAGATGGGCTCCTGTGCCCAGGCCCTCCTCCCTCTGTCATGCTCTGGCCAACCAAAACTGGTGCCTGGAATGGGACATGGTCCTTGAGCCCTGGAAGGCTTTGTCTAGTTGATCTCCCTGTGCTTTCAGGACCGCAAGGCCAAGGACACCAGCAAAGCTAGTATTTGCTTCGAGTTCCTGAGGCTGCCGACAACATGCAGAGGACCTGGCCATCCTGCTGGCCATTGTAGTGGAGACAGACCCAAGCAGAGATAGCCATCAGGGAGAATCCAGAGCTTGTGGGGAGGGATGGGTCCTATACATTTTTTTTCTTGAGAGGAAGAAAAGGACTCACTCTTCCTGATACTAATGACAGGGTAAAAGATATATTTTTTCATTAAAACTAATATTATTGCCCTCTTCATCAAATATTCTGCTTCTCCTATGTGTTGCAAAGAGCTTGGTTCTCTGGGCCTCAGTTAAGATGCCTTCAGGCTCTTACTGTGACTATCAAATCCAGGTTGAAGATCCAGATACTATAGTCTGTCAATTTTAGCAACCAATTTAATGACACTGCGCCTCAATTTATTTGTAAACTGAGAACAATAATACTCATCTCTATGGTCATAGTGGATTAGATATATATGAAAGCACTTTAATAAAGTAAGTAGCTCCACTTGGAGAATAAAAAAGCACTTCTGAATTAATGAAGGGTTGGGGTTGCAGGTTTCTGTCCCTCAGAGATGGGCTTAGGCCCTAAACTATTCATCTAAGAGGGACTCATTCAGTATCTCTGGGGCAGCTTCCATCTTTGTTTCCTCGACATTTTCATGGAGTGAATTTACTTTACTGTACGGTATATGCCAAGGGGAAGCATAAAAGGAAAACAATCCACAGGGAAGGAAGGGAAATGGCATCCTCAGTATCTGGTGAGTTTTTAGCAGAGCTGAATTTAACCAAGGCTGAGTTTTTCCCAAGTAATGAAAGACAGTAAAGCCAAGGGAACTAAGGATAGACAGAAGAGATTATAGTATCAGACCACAAAATACAAACTGCATAAAGTGAAGTGAGGAGAGTAAGGGGCAGTAAGAAGGTAGATGGATTGGAACACTAGTTCAGAGACACCCACCAGGCCAAAGTATTATCCTGGGCCAACCCCTCTGTCCATTTTCTCCAATTCTGTATCTAGACTGTTAATTACTTATGGAGCAAATCAAGTCTACGCAGTGGCACCATCAGCAATATATGGTCTTTGGATGTCCATGGTCCCTCAGTAATTGTCTGTTTTTCCAATCGATTCTCATTGGTGCCATTTAAAAACTACTCTACTGTCTCAAAGGCCTCTATCTCTTTCTGTTTATAGAAAGTTCTACTCATACTCTACTCATGTTCAAGTCTCAACACAAGCAGTACTCTGGGAAGTTTTGCTGATTCTTCCAGACACAGGAATCACTAAGATTCCTCAAGAATGCTAATTGGATAACTGAGCTGTAATTTTTGCTAATCTATAAACTCATGTCTTATTCATCCCAGCCTTGGCCCTAGCAGTACAGTATGGAAGCTTTGAGCTTATTTAGTCTGAATTCTCATTTCCTGGATGAATAAACTACTTAATAGCAAAGGAGTTGTACTCTGGACCTCTACTGATAAGGATCCGCTATGGTGGGATTCAAGGGACTCTACTGGCCTCCCATGGGCAACTCTTCCATCCCATTTCAATGCATGCACATCACCAGCTCAGTGTCACTGGAAGGACAGGCACCAAACTTAATCTGTACTCTGTGGCCTAAAAAAGAAGCAGCAAGCAAACCAGCATGGAATAGCTGAGGCTTAAAAGGGATCCTTTTTGCCTTTTACCGAACGTTTTCATCATCTATGATCACTAATTCAAAATTCATATTTCAGCCCAATTTGATCTAGGTTTGTTTCCTGGCGTCATCCTATGTAACACAGCCACGGCATTCAACATCTCTATTTTCTCTTTCACCAAAACTCTCCTGTTGCCTTCCGTGACTCTGTTCTCCCCTGCTTCTCCTGTCGGGTTATTGTCTTCTCTCCTTCTGTTTGTCCCTCCCATCTCTCAAACACGAGTCTTTCCTAAGACTGTCTCCTCATGCCTTCAACCTTTTCTAGCTCTACCAAGTTTGCATCCACCCTCATGATTTTAACTGCCTTTCCTTGCAAATGACCCAGTAATCAATTTCCTCAGCATGAGCCTCTTTTCCTAAGTTTTAAACTACTTTTTTTTTGTTTTTCCGGTACTGGGGATGGAACTCAGGATCTTGCACTTGCCAAGTAGGTGCCGTGCCACTGAGCTGAATCCCCAGCCCTCCTAAGTTTTTGTTTTTTTGGTCCTGGGGATTGAAATCAGGACCTTATGCTTGCGAGGCAGGCGGCAGAACCACTGAGCTAAATGCCCAGCCCCCTAAGTTTTAATTAAACATTCCCACTGACAACTGTACTCCCAGCTCTTGTGTCCTATGGTCTCCTCAAAACCAAACCTATTGTGTCCGTGATTCTCAGTCAAAACCTGGTTCTTCCTTTTTTCTTACTCCCCATCCAGTCAGTTACTAATACTACCAGTTGTTTACATTTATTTCCTTGTTTCCAAGGCTGTTTTCCAGGTCTTGACACTGAAAATAATCCTACTCTTCTAACTGGTGAGTTATTGAAAAGATCAACAACTCCACCTTCATCTCTGTACCTCACACCTACCACAGGGCCTGGTACTGAGCTCTACTGTTGCCTAATAATTGGTCCACTAATACTATCTGTTTCAAATCCATTCTACACTGCCCCACTATCTTTCTAAAGTGCTAACTGTACATGTCACATCATCACTCAAAGAAATGTAATGGCTTTTATCTAGTAAGTCTAAATTACTTTACCCTAACACTGGAGGCTCTATAAAATTTCATTTTATTTATGTGAATACCCTGCTCTAGTTGAACAGAGCCAGTGGATAGTGGCCCCCTTTATTTACTGTGCTCCTAGGAATTGAGGTACAGCATAGTCCTTGCTCCTTATGGTCTAGCATTCATATTTTACTACTATATCTCAAGTGTTTCTACTTGTGATGGTTTTACCTAACAGAAAGTGCCTTTCTCATTTTCTCAGCACATTTAAGTATTAGAATTAGCACATATGGAAGAGCCCCCAAAATGGAAGCCTTCTTTTGGAAGGTGAGACCAGTAAGACCAGACAGGTAAGATGACATTAACAGGCAGTTTTATTATGTACCAGTGCTTAGTGTGTAGCGGGCTTTTTGCTAAGTGATATCATATATTATTTCATTTAATCTCCATGGACTTTTGAGGTAGGTATTACTACTAATGCTCAAAGATGATTTGTCTATGGCCACTCAGTGAGTAAAACAATGGATAAAAATCCAGATCTATTTCAAATCTCACAATTTTGCCTTATGTTAAATTGCTTGAGCTACTGCAGAAGATGGTTTGTAAATGAGATTTGGGGATACCCAAGTCAAAGTGACCTTTCTGTCTTAGCTATCTCTTTGGCAAAACTCTATAGAGTGCTTCCAAAGTCTATTTGCATCCCCAGTATCTGACAAATACTAGATTCTGCATTTACACCCACGAATGTTAAAAATACTTTGGAGCAATGATTTATGCCAGGTTGTTCTAAAATGATGCAAAAGGATGCACTGATTTCTAAAACCCTCTATCAACCCATGATTCTGAGGGAACTACAAGGTGACAGAAGTGAAAGAAACACTCAGTTCAGCCATAGTGAAGGCACTCTCAGTTTAGACTTCCTGCAAGAAAAGGTCTCGACAATGCTGGTCATCAGTTTGGTGTCCCTTCAAGGTATGTCCGTAAGAACCTTAGGCACCCCAAGCAATGAGAGGACTATACCTTCACCACCTTGATTGTTTTCCAAGAGGGGAAGGATGTAAAGGAAACCAAGAGGAAAATGTTTCTTAACCCCTGGCTATCCACAGGAAAAACCAGTATCTGAGTGAAATTGATTCAAAGGTATGAATACAGACGAATCAGACTTTCCACTGGGTAGGAAGTTTCAGACGGTTAGAAAAGAAGCCCTGAAGAAGAGGCAAGTAAATAACATACAGCTACTGCTACTCATTGGCTGTATAGAAGGCAACAAGCTGAGGCAACAGATCTTTGGCTATTATGTGAAGATCAACAAGGCAAAAGACAAACTTGCTCTGGAGGTGGATTTTGAACAACGGAAAGCTGATAGCCACACTGAGTATATTAAATGCAGCTAAATCCTCTGCATACCATTTTTCAATATCAGTGAGTGTTTTCAATATTAAATAATAAAAAGACCAAACATCCAATAATCTCTCATTATGCTTTTGCATAACAAGTAACTGATAGAAGTTTTTGTCTGTCCTTGGCATTCTTAATTCCATTTTACTAGGCTTTCCTCAAATCAGTAACTGCCAGTTTGGGTGTCCCAGGATGTAAGCTCTATAAACAAAATACTGTGTCTTGCTAACCCCAACAGAAACAGTCCCAGACACATAGTAGGCTCCTAACAAATCTGTTAAAGAACTTGTATGATGGGTCACACAACCCTTCCAAGTAAATACAGCATCCTAATTTCTCACTGGGAAACAGGTACAAAGAAGTTAAATGTTGCCCTTCAAAGGAATGAACGCAGGTCCTTCTGACTCTAACACCTTACACTGTCAGCAGTGACCTACTGTGTGCATAAAAGCACCTGTACCGCCATCATGACCCTCCCCATTTTGAGACTGCCTCCTGCAGAAACAAGACCAGTGAATAGTCTCTATTTCCACCTCTGAACTGCAAAGCATAAAAAGAGATCTTGGCAAGGACTTTTCAAATGTTAAACTGTGCCAAATGCCCGTGTAAGCAAGAATATCAAGCACTCTGATCCTTCAGACATTTATTGAGGCCAAATTTCCTCAGATGGTTAGGCCACTCTGTTATTTGTAAATAAATTTTTTCTTCAGGCACAATAAAAGCTCTCAGGCAAAGAGAAAATTGAGTCTAGCCATACAACTTTCTAGTACTTACTACATTTGACTTCCAAGTTATCCTAGAAGAAAATTATCTGTGAGCTCTTTTCCTTTTCCCAGTCAAGTGAAGAATTAAGCTTTTCATACATTTTTGTTTTTTGTACCGGAGATCGAACTCGGGACCTTGCACTTGCGAGGCAGGCTTTTCTCCTACATCCAAGTAGCTTTCAGGTATTCAAAAGAAAAAGGCTAAATATCTAATTAAATTAAAAAATATACACTACTTATGAGCCTCTTTCTTTTTATCCTCCTCCAACTCAAGGTTTAGTAGAATTATGGCAGAGGTAATGTTCAGTGAAATTAAATGTATCTATTTTCTTGGGCAAAGAAAGACCACATAGATTAAGCTATTGTGCTTACATGTGAGGAAAAGGATGAGGGACGTTTTGCGGATCTCTGTGCCTCACCTAGCTCATGAAACTAATTTTGGTGAATATCTTTGTCTCATACTCTCTGTACCAATTCACATGTTATGCATGAAAAATCGATCTTCACCTTTATCTTGCACTAGCAGTTGAACCCAGGGCCTTTGCACTGAGCTAATTTGCAGCACTTTAAAAAAATTTCTTGACTTTGAGAGAGTGGGTTGATAGGTCACTAAAGATGCCCAGACTGGGCTTAAACTTGTAGTCCGCTTGCCTCAGCTTCTGAGAATGCTGGGGTTACAGGTCTGTACCACTAAGCCCTGCTAAACTTTTAAAGTGGCATCTACTTCTTTGTCCCACCTCCAGCCAGGAGAGATTGAAGCTTGGCTCTCTCCTTATTTCCATCAGGGTTAAGATTTGCCAAAATTGCAACCCCCACTTTAGCGATAAAACACAACACATACCATGTTTCTACTTTCCTTTTCCATCTTCTCTCTAGTCATGAGGGCTGTCACATCTATAACCCAGGACAGGTCAGGCTATCATGACATCAAGTATCTTGTTACTATTCTAAGTTATAAGGCAATAATACAAACTTTTCATCTTATTTCCACAGTTCTGTAAGCCTTGTGCCAAAAAAAAGTTTTAAAAAAATTACAGCAAGATAAAGCCGACAATACACACACAGAAGACAGACACAAGACATGGAAGAACAGATGCTAAATCCAAGAAACTGGAGGACAAATCAATATTCTCCTTGGCCTCCCTTCCATACTGACAGAACAAACCTTCCTTCTTCACATCTCAGCTCCAGTAAATAAAAAAAGAACAGGTTCCACAACAGTTCTCAAATACTAAGTAAGTATTGTCTTTTTATACCACAGAACCACTTTCTTCCCTCCTCCCACTACACAGTAAAATAAGCAAGTTGAACAAAATGAGAACACCAATTATGGGGGGAAGAAATTTTTATTTAACCCTGTAAAGAGAGAGGAAATGAGCAGATAGGTAGGAGAGAGGAAGAGTGCCAGACCTACTGAATGACCTCGCATAAAAATGAGACGAAGACAGACCTTGCTGCCCTGCAGCATCCACACAGCACGAGTGGAAGATGATCTATGCAGACCAGGTGCACCAGGCTGGAACTGCCCAGCTTCCCTAAGTGCTGGCCAACTCCGTCGTTTTTCTCTTTTTAAAGCACATGCCCAGAGCACTGTTGATAGACCTTTCTTCTAGTCTCAGGATGTCACTGGACAGATGATGTCTTGTTGCAGGTAAGCAGAGAAGAGACAGAACATTTCTGATAGCTGGAAGCACATGAGTAAAAATGTAGGAACACAAGAGTTTAGCTGAAGCTAAATGGCAAGCCATTGAAAGAAACCAGTCTGGCAACATACCTCTTAATTTCTGTCTTCATCCTTCTGCTCTGTTTCTATCAGGGTAAAGGCCATGATGAATTGGCCTCTTTTTCCGGGACTTTAATTCTCCCTGGGTATTTGTTGGGAGGGGAAGAACTTTTTTTTTCTGAATGGCTATTAATAGTATTACATCATTACAACTTATGTAGTTTTTGTTTTTGCTTTTAAAGAAGGAAAACAGATACCTTAACTGTGATCTGTGATCCTTGGCACAGAACTACCGAAGGTAAGAGCTAAAGGTTAGTGGGGACCAAGAGAAGTAAGGCCAAGAGAGATGAATAAAATCCTTATTGGAGACCGTACTGAGCCTCAAACTAAGGATTTTGGACTTTCATGTTTTATAGGAGAAAGAACCACCAGGCCCAGAGTCAAAAGACTTGGATTCCAATTCTGGCTCTGCAATATGACACCTGTGTGTCTTTGGGCAAATGAAATTTTAAGGCGCCATTTCTGTTTAGTTATGTATAAAATAAGATACTGACTACTCTAGTTTCTATCTCCACAGGATTGTTTTCAAGATCAAATGAGATTCTAGATTTGGAACCCAGAGCCATTTGAATCCTTATCTCAAAGTTTCTAAAGTTTTCCCCACTAAATCACATTCACTTTAATCTTCCTCTAGTGGCTTTATGTATACCAATTATGTTTTTAACTAAATTTTAAGCTCGTGTGGGCAGAGGTGTCTTTGGCTTTCTACTATTCAAATAATTTTTTGTAACTTCTCAGCACTATGCAATCACTGGAAGTCTCGTAAAGATGACCTGTCTAGCTGTAGGAAAGGTTTCATCTATTGTACTCTATTAATTAGAGTCCACATATGAAAATCTGAAGAAAAGACACATGATCACTGCCCACATTTACTAAGACATTCAAGAGCATTAGACCATTATCTCTGACTTGAACTAAGCAGAATAAACAAGACAACCATAAAGCAACGGTCTTGTTTCTCAAGAATTTATTTATTCTGCTTATCTCAGGATTCATTTAAACAGAAATTTGAAATACTTGTATGTTGGTTTTCAAGATGTTGATACAATTGATTTCAAATAAGCCTATAAATCTGCATGCATGAATAGGTAGTTTTCTGAACACACATCTTAACTCCAATCTGTATGAATGATTCACAACCATGGGTTTTGAACCTGTGAGTCCATGGGGTAATTACAAGGAATCTATATACCTATTATTTTCTATTAAAATGTGTACCTTACAAATATGCATTATATTTGTAATTGGATGTTACATCTATATTTCAACTAGATGTTGATTCTGGTATAACTAATAACGACAAATTGATTTAAAAGCACTACTGAAATCATAGCACCTTTTTGTTATATTAACCAAAGCATATTAGAAATATAGCTGTCATCTGGTTGGGAGGGAATCTAATCATTTTTGGATCTCAAAAATGGTACTTCTTATTAGGAAAAGTGAAGAACTACAAGTTTACATCCTCTGACTCACAGATCTAAGTGTCCTAGTTTAAGGAGGAGAGGTAACACATAAGATTCCACTTCTGTGGACACTATCTAAATATAATTTGCCAGCTATGAAAAAAGTCCTAAAATTGAATGCCTATAATTCATCATCTGTGACAGGTATAAGAGATAAAAACCTCATGCCCTTTGGATCAATCAAAGGCTATATTTTGATCCTGGAGAGTATCTCCAATTGTATGCACTGTATTCTGTACTTTCAGTTTAAATCGTTGCAGCATCCCTGTGGCTCCCAGACTTGAGAGATGAAAACACTGACATTACTGAAAGCTAGAATTTCCCCCACAGGACAACCATCTGTGGTACATTTATCCCATCAACAACCCCTTCCCCTCAACTGTGTCAGAAGCTATGAAAATAATTTTGGAAACTCAGTAAGAGTACTCTTACCCACTTACCAGTCAGTCACCTTCAACTTATCTCCACTGGATTATTCCTGTACACAGGACCTTTTATCTTTCCATCTCTATCATAAAGGGCAAAGAGGGTTTTTTCCTCTTACACCAAGAATCTTGAAGTGCCTGTCACCTCTAAAACTCCAAGGGCTATTTTGTTAGGATTTAAAGACCCAGACAATGCTCTCCTTCTGATTTAATTTTCTTAAAGCTGATACATTAGATTTATATTCCTGGAGGGAACAGCTCCTAGAAAACCAGGGGGAAACTGAGGCATAAAGGAGGTCATGAGATACTCAATTTGTCATCAATAATTTATCAAGAAATTTTTTAGGGCTGAAGATGCAGCTCAGCGGTAGAATGCATGCTTAGAATATGTCAGCCCCTGGGTTCAATCCCCAGCACCAACAAAAATAAATAAATAAATAAATAAAAGTAAATTTAAAAATCAAGGTAATACTTGAGTTCAACTGACGATATAATATAGAAACAATGGATAATAAACACCCTTTCCTCAAAGTCATTTGTTCCGATTTTTAGAAAGACTAGGTTTTTACTTTTGCTACAGATCAGGTAACAAAGCACCTGCTCAAACTAATGTGTCCATGAGAAGAGAACTTATAGGAACCAGGGCCTGGTGCTATGGAAATGAGAGAAGCATACTATGAGGCTATAATTCTCTTCTGCACCACTGCTCACTGTTCCTCAGCATCCACCATTATCTCTTCTTCCTCCAGGGTGAAATGTGTATATACTCATGTCTGCAAGTATATACATTATGTAGATATACACAAATGCAAATAATATACATACATATAGATACATGTATATATATATATTGCAATACACAGGCACAAACAAGAAATTTTCCCTCTAATAGCCATTTAATGAAAGTGAGACTTGCTAGGGCCAAAAAATAAGTTGTTCCTCCAAAATCTTCCTTCTAACTTGAGAATGAATTTTGGACCATAATACTGCTCAAAGAAAACATTTATGAAGCACTTGCCCAACTGTTATGCAGCAAATATTGATAATGAGCTAAGGGATCTATTTAGTTAATATTCATTTCTACATTCTCAGCCTAAGATAAATTACTTTTTATTATAAACTAAAACATTGTAAGAGTCAAGAAGCTATATAGCAACAGGGACAGTATGTCATTCTGGAGTCTGCATATATTTCAACTCCAGAGAACTCGCAATAAGAATTCTGAGAAAATATTAATTTCTTCCTTTGTTTTTTTTGATAAAGTTTTGCTATGTAGTTCATACTGGCCTCAAACTTGTGTCACTCTTCCTGCCTCAGCCTCCCGCATACTGAGATTGTAGGTGTGCACCACCTGTATTAATATTAATTTCTAATGTCATAATCATTTCTTATTCCAATCCATTAGTTCTGAAACTTTAAAGATGTTGGAGTTAGCAGCTAAATGTTCACCTCTTTGCTCTTTCCAACCAGCCCTGTTCTGCCCAGCAAAGTAACACATACGAAAAGGGGTTAGATTCACCTATCTGGAAACTATCTGAGAAGCAACAATCACTGGTCAACAAGGTCAACAAGGAACTGACCTATATAATCTCTCAACTTCCAAGACTACCAATCTCTAGGACATCTTTCCTAATTATGTATGAATCAATTTTCTTTCCCCATTTCAAGTTGTAACATACAGAAAGAAATATCTACCTACTCCATAATATGTAGGATGAGAAGTTATATTGGATAAAAGGCACAGAGTATGAAAACAATCTATTAAGCTCTGCACAGAATTCAAAGGGTAGGCTAATATAAATGTAAAGATCTCAAGTTCTCACTAAAGACTTGATGGAAAATTACAACAGTTTTCTCCTCTTTGACCATCACAGAAAGCCAATTCAAAGAACTGGTGTAGACATCTCTCCCTCGACCCCTAGAAAGTCTCCAGTCCTAAGTATGTAAGTCTTCCTGCTGCAGAAAAATAGAAACTCGAAAATCCCAGGTTATCTAGCCTTCTGCCATAGTCACTGTATCTAAGCTAAAATACTTAAAGGCAAGCTATTCCAAGAAATAATAAAGCCCCTAACCCCACCCCAATCCTACCCATGTACTAGGGAGTGAACCCACAGCCTCTGCACCGAGCCATACACCCAACCCCTTTTATTTTGAGACAGGATCTTACTGTTGCCCAAATGTGCCTGGAATTTGCAATCCTCCTGTCTCAGCTTCCTAAAGTATTGGGATTACAGGCGTGCACCACTGCACCCAACTGAGAAATAAACTTGTAACCCCAGCCATGTTCTGGTGTTAGACCAATAATTGTAAAATGTTCATCCCTAGAATGTGAGGCATTTCAGGCTCCCAGATTAATTTAGATAAAGGAGGAAAAAGAAATTATGTACACACTATATACCATACCACTGAGGCCTCTAAGCCAAGGCAGACTGCTCACTTAGCAAAACTCAAGAGGAATGAGCATTATTCTGTTCATCATTTCTATTTTTCCTCCTGGCAGTGGTTAATTTTACTTGTGACCTTGACTATGCTGCAGGCTGCCCCGGTATTTGGTCAAATATTACTCTGGCTGTGTCTGTGGGGATGTTCTGGGGTGACATTAACATCAGAGTACAAGTATGGAACAGAGCAGATTTCAATCCGTTAACATATGGGGGTGAGTCCTCATCCAATCAATCCAAGTAGTCCTGAATAGAACCAAAGATTAAAAAAAAAAGATGACTTCTCTCAAGTAAGAGGGAACTCTCTCTGCCCAACTACTTAAGCCAGGTTATCAGTGTTTCCTGTTTTTTAGATCAGAATTGAAATACCAGCTCTCCTTGGGTCTCAAGCCTGCTAGCTTTCAAACTGGAGCCTAAGCCATTGACTGTCCCAGTGCTCAGGCCTTAAGACTTGGATTGAAACTACACTAATTGCTGTGCTGGATCTGTTGCTGGCCCAGGGAAGATCTTGGGACTTCTCATCTCACGACTGCAAGAGCCAAATCCTTGTAATAAATCTCTATCTCCAAATACATCCTGTTTCTCTAAAGAACTGTATCTCCTTAACATAAATTAACCTGGAAGTCTGAGATGTTTCCCATTGTGAGAAGAAACATTACAAATTCTTTAAATAGGAGAGTCTGGGAAATAGCAAGATAAGCCTCGTATCTTTTATCAGAACAAAAAAAGTGAAAAAAATTTCAAATAATTTAGTCTGATGCTTGCTATACTGTATATTAAAAAAGGCAGATCCCTGTCTAGCACTGTGTTTTCATCCTTTGTGAAACTCTTCAGATCCTTTCTAGTTCTCTAATGTAACTAAAAACACAACTGGCCTGTCCTGGCATCTTCAGATACTAACAGGCAGATAAAATTTCCAAGGTGTCAAAGTTTTCTCTTTTCATAATTATTGTATTTTGAAGGTGTCAAAATTTCTCTGACACAGCTGATAACTGCAATGTGCTCTACTTGAATACTGAAATGTCCTTCAATTCAACATAGCTGTCTCCCAGCTAAAGTGGTCAAATATAATGTAACTTTCACATCCGCCATCCCTCTTCATCCCCAATCCAAAACCAGTATGTATTCTCAGGCCACACTGCATGAACTAACTACAACAGAGATCACCCCCAGAGAAGCAATGGCTATAGAGGTGCAATGTGAGAGGTACAGTATATGAGAAAACATCTTTTATTCCCCCTGGAACCAATCTGAATCAAAGCTTCTGGTTCACAATAGGCAAGCTATTAGTTTGGCAGATGACTCCAACTTGTTCTCTTCCCTCCCCAATTCTTTTATCTTCTATCAAAGTAAAGATAAAGATATCTTAATGCCTTTCCTCAGCCCCAAATCAGTCTGTGATAGTCAACAAAAACCAAGGAAAGACTCTTAGCCAAGAAAGACTTACCTATGAGTAGCGATCTTCTCTAAACTATGAAGGGCTGGCATGACCCTACAAATTTTGCCACTTTGTACTCCTTTTCAACATGCTTTTTAGTATACCAGCAGCTATTATATGGCCCTATTGTATCTTTCTCAGACTCTGAAGTTCAAACAACATTTTTAACATTCTTCATTTATTCAACTTTAAACATTCAAAAGAGCATATGTGTGAGACAGTGTCAGGCTGAAAAAGTAAGGCCTACCTCTTCCAGGCCTAGTTGTTCTTGGCATGATTATAATAATTGGTCTGACTCCAAGTATAAGCAGAACAAAGCACATCAGAAAAGTTTCAGAGATGAAAAACGGGCTTTAAAAATTGAAACAATGTAAAATTTCAATTCCTAATGAATAATGCATTACCAAAACCAGTGAACAGTGGAAGTGGTAATGAAGTAATCCTAGTTTTATAAGGGAAATTATTTTAAGGTTGCTAGAACAAAGGATAATGAACAATGAGTTGGGCATCGTTTAAAAAAAATCTCAGAACAAGAGATTTCAAGTATCTGTATGTGTCTTCCCCCCGCCCCCAAGACAGGGTCTCGCAATGTGGCCCAGGCTGGCCTTGCACTCATGGCGATCCTCCTGCCTCAGCCTCCCAAGTGCTGGGATTACAGGCATGCACCACCACACTCAGCCTTTCTGTGTCTTAAGAAAACATTCATTACCAAAAAGGAACCAGTATTAGATTCCTCCCAACATAAGATTCTCAAGACATGCCTTGATGGTTTCTGGAGAAAGTGCATACCAAAGCATATAATAACAGGCCACCTGTTCCTTCCTACTATGATTTTTTTTTAATTTGCTCCATGAGACTGAGACTAAACAAAATCTTCAATCTCAGAATCCTGAATTAATCAGAACTTACTCCATTGCTTATGTGGATAGAAGTAGATGCTTTTGCACAATTAAGACAAAAGGACTTTGTATCATCAGGATTTTAGGGCTCTGGTTCCTCTGCATTTACTGCAATTTAAATACACTAATGATGAGACAGAGGTTGGAGAAGGAGGTAGAAACATCCATCTCGGGGCAACATGACATACAGCAGGACCCTAGCGAGACTTCAAAGGAACTCATTCTATTCAGACAGGGGAAAACCCACATACTGTACTTAAGTTTCACACTTACAAAATTACCACTCTGAATTCAGGAATAAGAGGAATCTGGCTGTAGATACAATTCCTTTTATAGATACTAACTTTAAATTTAGAGAAGAAAAACACTCATTGCATTAATATTATGGGTTGGGGTTTCTTATGTGATTCCTAAATCCATCTACTATTTTTTTGTTTTGATACAATTTACATCTATGGTAAGAAGACTATTTCTGACAGCCCTGGTTCAGGTGTGGTCTTTAGTTTCAGAAAGTCCATCGGTCATGTAGCTGGCTATCGTTGCTAAATCTGTTGCTTGCAGAAGCCCCAGAGTTCTGGGTTTGCCGAGTAGAGTCCTCACCATTTAAGCTCTTCCTACATACAGGACATGTGTCATGCTGAAACAGAAAGAGATCAATCCATGTGAATGCTCTGGCCTGAGAGGCTAGAGATACTGAACATATAAGACACTCTAGAAGTTGGCACATCAAAAACTATGTCTTAACAATTAGACTAAAAGGTCATACATCCCTACATAGCTCCCAAACAGAACTTAAGAGGAAGAGACAGAAAGAATTCCAGGCCAGCAAATTAACAACACTTACTAGCAAATACAACTAACTAGAAACAACAATCTGAGATGAGACAGGTGGCTAACTGACCACCACTTCTCCATGTGGTCAACAGGAGTCAGCGAATTTTTTTCTTTTAAAAGGACAGGAAGTAAATACTTTAGGTTTTGCAGACCACACCAACTCTGTTTCAACTACGTAACTCTGCTATGTAACACAAAAGTAGCCACATACAGTTTATAAATAAATGAGCATAGTTGTGTTCCAATAAAATTTGATTTACAAAAAAAGACAGACGCAGGCCACTGTAGCCTGTGGGCTATAGTTGCCAACTTCTAGTCAGACAAATTCCAAAGAGAGTAATCTGACAAAACAGTGATGGTGGTAGCAGAAATTTGCCAGGGACTTGAGACCAAATCCTGATCTATTTTGCTATCTACAAACTGCTAGCTACATTTCTACTCTGAACCATTGCCCGCCCAAAGATGTGACTTGTACAGCTGCCTCATCACAAACAACAGCTGGTTTATACTCACCAGTTCTAACCACGGCACAATACAACTGCTGTGAAAGAAGTGATTGCAGGGTAACTGCCGGACTTCCTCTTCAACTGTGTAATCATCTTTACATACTGGACATTCTAAACCCGTATCTGTTAGAGGAACAAATGCCTTTTAAGGTAACCAAGCAAAGTGATGGAAAATAAAACTAACCAGTATCACTAACAATCTAAGGAATATATAAAGATGAAAGACAAAAGAAAAGTTGCATCCATGTGAGAGGCAGATAAGAGGCATGAATTATACTTCAAAATAGGAGTAGAGGTAGTAACAGATAGGGACATGAAAAACAAGAATGATAAATGGGGCCTAGTCCAGTAAGGTCTAGATAAGAACCATTTAATAGCCTACTTTCTAATGTAAAAAGTTAAAAGGAAGACACTGAGGTTTAGATTATCTGTTCAGTAAAGTAAGAAAAACATCTTCCCAAATGTGTGGCAGCCTTCTGCCAGTCAGTTTCTGCATAGGAAACAGTGGCAACCTGTATACCACAACCAAGGGACTCAACTCAGCACCCTTAGCTGCTTCCAGTCAAGCCACTTTTTCCCTGCTCTTTTACATATCATGCATCCTCTTTGAGCATGGCTCTCCTAAAGTCTTCTGTAGACGTTGTTAACTAAAAACTCTAGGGAAAGAAGGGAAAGGAATAAATATGAAAAAAGGAAAAAATGGAAACAAAGTCTTTGTAAATAGGGAGAGGGGAGGGGTTGAACGGAGGGCAAGGGAATGGGAAAAAGAAATAAGAACCGAGATATATCATGTAATGATACAAATTCCCCATGATGAATGTCATCATATTGCATACCTAAAATGTACCAATAAACTTAAACAAAAAAACAAAAAACCTCTACCAGGAAGTGGTGCTACAGCATTGTGAAGGTCAAGAGTAGTTCAGGCCTTCAAATAAAGACAGGAAGCCGCCTTTCCTTAAAGGAAATGGTCACAAACTACACTGGGAATTCCAAGCAGCAAATTGTGAATTTTCCAAGTTTGGCAAAAAATACCAGCTAGTCTAGATCTCTATTGACTAGGATATGTTCCTTGTCCCCAAAGTGGTCGAGGCATTTGGAATAGGACTACCACTTAGTAAATTCACTCCTTCCTTTCCATTTCAACAACTTCACCCTAACTCCAGCTTATACTTTTCATGCCAAGTCTACTGCAACACCCCACCAGGTAGTACTTAAGAGTTCCAGGCCTTTAACCCTCCATATATATCTTACACTTTGCTACCAGCTACTTTTCCCCGATGCTACCTTTTCAGCTCACCTCTACTTGTATTCTCAGCTGGCACTTCAAAATCAACATATTTAAAATTAAAACCGTCTAGACTGCTCCTCTTTAAACCCCTGCTCTGCTGTCTCCCATTATCTGCTCTATTTCACACACTGCCTTACATTCCCTCATTCTTCATTTTGAAGACATGCAAAACTTAGCTTCTACCTAAAACATCCAGCCCTAACTTTTCAACAAAGTCCCCGCTTTCTATCTAGTCATACTTCCCACTGTTCCCCAAATCAGATTTTATTTCAGGTCCAATAAGGTCACTCTCCTATATCGGACTTAAACATCACGCCTATGCTGATATTTTTAAATCAGTTCATACTAGGGTTAGGTGTGGTGGCATATGTCTGTAATCCCAGCACCAGAAAGGCTGAGGCAGGAGGACTGATGTGCATTCAAGGCCAGCCTGGGCTACATAGTGAGTTCCAGGCCAGCCTGAACTACACAGCGAGACTCTGTCTCCTTAAAAAAAAAAAAAAAAATTAGTTTATACTTTTCTTAAGCAAAATGATCTGACTCATCTTGCCTTTAAACATTTGACTGTAAATCTAAATGGAGGGCTGGGGATGTAGCTCAGTGGCACAGCGCCTGCCTTGAAGTGTGAGGCCCTGAGTTCAATTCCCGGTACTCCCCAAAAAAGAAAATCTAAATGGAGAATGAAACACTCAGTCCAAAATAATGTCCCTTATCACTAAATTCCCTCAGTGCTCATTCTCAGCCTCTCATTTATTCTCTTCCTCTTTCCCCAAGGTCAGTTTCACTTGCCCAACATTATTTCAAAATTTTAAATCATTTGGTGAATGTTGCTTCCACTAATAAGTTCTTCGACTATTTAGAATTAAGTTTCATATATCTTTGTACCTCTTTACTTCCAATGGTACCTGGAAAGGGGACTTGATAATGGCTCAGGAAATATCTGCTGACTAATCTCAGGAAGAGACAGGTGCTTTCCAGAATATGGTACCCAGATAGGAATTTCAGAGGTCTACAAGTTCATTTTAAGATATTCAGTATAAGAACATACTGGAATTTTGAATAGAGATCATAAGATGACACAATAAATATGAAAATAAACCTACCAACTTGTTCCTGAGTTACTGTCACTGTTGGAAGAGAAGTGATCTTTTCCTTGTCAGCTGGGGGAGGCCCTGTGTTTTCCAGTTGTCCTAAAAGCTACAAGAAAAGAAAAAGAAAATGGCAGATATCTCAAGATCCCTAGAGAGGGTGCTACTTCAGCTGAGAACAAACATTGCAGATATTAGAAATGTTAGTTGCTCTTACTTCTGCCAGGCTCTGAGAGACTTAGGTTTTCCCTTTCCTCCTATTAGAACACTTAAAATCCCTTTACAATTTCAGAGTGACATTAGTGTAAGTCTATAGACAGATCCATGATTGTAAGGCCCACCTTTGGAGATAAAGCAACTTCAGGGGGTGAAGAGTTGTGATATCATGAATAAAACTATGGCTTTGTAAAAAGTAATACTTAACTGGTACAAAAATTTCTGTCAGAAGAAGAAAAGGGGGGGGGGAGTATGGGGAGTAGCATAGGATAAGTCAAGAAACAGTAAATTACTGCCTACAAGAAGAGTTGGATATAAATGACATGCTTTCTGTGCTCAACAATCTAAAAGGGAAATGAAAAATCAATCAAATTAAAATGAACATAAGCAAGTAGAAGCAATTAGACATGGCACGGGAATACCTTTTTCTCTGCTTCCTTCCCCTACTTTGCTCCATCTAGCAGAAATCCCTGCTTCAACATGTGACCCCCTCCTTTTTTTGTGTGAAGTACTTATTTACAGGATCCTCACAGGACTGAACAAGAGGCCCAAAATACAATATACTGCTTGTTACAGGAGAAGTCTTTACTTTGTCTAGAGGTGAAACATGTTCTAGAAATCCCCTTGGACATAGTCGATACATGAATGCTAAACTAAACCCATAAACCATTCATCCTTTTAGTAAAATGGAAACCCAAAACCTCAAAACATTAGAGAAAGCAGAGTGACTGCAATTTCAAGAAAGTAGCAGAAGGAAAGCAGGAAGCCTGTGGAACCATGAGACACACTGAACAGAAACCCTCAAAAGGCAGCTCCTCACCTGGGTTACAATGGCATCAAGCCCTGTCTGACCCCAGGCATAGTCCCCAGGGTTGGAGTGCAGCATCCCGCTCCTATACGTGAGATGAGATAGACAGCATTAGATGGAGTGACCAGGCTCTGCCTTATATCACAGAAAAAGCTGGCAGAGGGATCCTGTTCTCTCTCAGAGCTTCCAAGTCACTAGAATCAAGAGGCAAAGAATTTCTCTGTATTTTCAAGGTCAAACATTATCTAGAGATAGCCTTTCATTCTCTTTGAATTTTACTTAAGCAGAACATAAAATGAGGAGCTAACTAAAATACCACATGATACATAAGAGAAAAAAGAGTGACTTGTTGCTTGTTGGTTAAGTTTCTTTTCTCTGCACACTTATATCAAACATAAATGGAGCTGCTTTTTAAGGAAGAGATTTTCCTCACTCAAAGAGGCTGCCTCACGGTCCTGAACAATGAAAAACGAGCAGAGAAGCAGCCACAGCAGTCTCTCTGAATCACACCTCAGAGCAATTACAAAAGGGAGCCTGGCAGCACCTTTTTCTTGACGCTACTGGTACAGTACCCTGGATGACGGATGTCCAGTCTCTGGCTGGAACACAAAGGAAATAGAGGTTGGGAAATGGGGTAAGTGTGGGGAAGGACTGAGGTCTCTCTGAGCAAAGAAGCTGGCATTAATTATCAGAACTGGCATTCCAGACAAGAAGAAATTCCATCTTTAAACCCTAACTCTACTTAAGTGTCACTCTGATAGTGAGTTATAGCCTTTTGTTTCTTCTGAAAAACCTTACTTTAGAAAAAGAAAGGCAAGTGTGTTGTTTTCAACTTCAGAAATTGTTTGTTTGCCATGCTGGGGATCAAACCCAGGGCCTTGTACATGCTAGGCAAGCTCTCTACCACTGAGCTACACATCCCCAGCTCTCTACTTCAGAAAATTTTAAGGAATAAAATCTTCCCATATGGTGTAAAGGAGAAACTCAGAAATTAAATACCAAGCCTAGCAGGCATTTTCTCATTCCCTATCTCAACACAACACTCAGATCATAACATAAAGGGTAGGGAGGGTGGGGGTGGACAAGGACAGTCCTCCAAAGCCTGAACAATAAAAAAAGAAAGTTCTGATTAAGTTTGAGCTCAGCAGACAATGGTAGCCTAACAAGCTTCCAGTTATATCCACATACTCACCTACCCAGCCTTTTCTCTACAGCACAGAAATGATAGCACCTAAAATGATGCTAATCCAGCAGAGAAAGCTAGGTAGCAATTAGCTACTTACCAAGAAAAAGGATGTGAGGATCCAGGAACTGCAGAATTTGCAAAGAATCCTGCAAAGATCTGTTGTATTATTCTGTTAGAGTAGAAAAAAAATTAGGTAAGACAACAAAAGATAGTACAGATACCCATGGTATCAACTACTCTTCCCCAACCACAATGGCTTCCCACTGACTATTTACACAAGGGACAGCACCAGAAATTGTCTATTACCTAGTGCTGTGAGAAAGTGCTATAATCTTTATCTTTGTGAGCTTTGCCATAGTATGGATTAGCATATTTTTGTGAATTAGAGTGGAAAGGAATCTGATGTCACATTTTTCAAATTAGGTTCCTCGGATCTCTGGCACCAATGTAAGTAGGGCTTAAAAGAGATGCTGAGCCAGTGGGATTCTAGATTAAATTTTTGTATAGCATTTAAAGGATTTTTTTTTTATAATATGAGAAGCATTCTATTTTAAAGGTGTTTCAGATGAATATGACACACATACAAACATACAGATAGGTATGCTTGTCACTTCTCATTCTGAACATTTAAAATGGGACATGTACCCATTTCTCTATCCTGACGAGACAGGTTTTTGTTACCTTTCAAAGAGATACTGGATTGATATATTTCCTGTTCTGAATGATATGCACTTGTAACTCCCTGGTTTCTACTTTATTAGGTCAGCTGATGTAACTTTAACAGTATTAGACTTTCCCTGCTACTAAAGTTCAACAATAATTAAGTATATTGTTTCCTCTGTGTTTTGTTTTTTTTTTCCGGTACTGGGGATTGAACTCAGGACCTTGCGCTTGCAAGGCAAGCGCGGTGCCACTGCGCTAAATCCCTGGCCCTCAGCGGTGTTTTGTTTTTTTTTTTTTTACATAAAAATCCAACTTTATTGAACATAGGAATAGATGGATTTTCAAATTAATAATTTTTGCTTTATGGTTATTAGTATCTGATCCATGGTAGAACTTACTAACTGCTACTATATGAAGATGCTTGTCTATTCTTAATTCTATATTCATAAACATACATATTTAAATCTAGAGAGAAACATTTGTGATTGGCTTATCAGTGCATGGTAATCCCTGGTATATGCACTGCTCAAGCTGGTAATAAGGGGTCATCCATTCTACAGCAAATTTTAAGCACAGGCACAAATTTGAATTTTACACAAAAATTCAGTTTTACTCTTATTCTTACATTAAGTGGGAGCTGACATCTGTAACTTACAGGCAAGCAAATACTTTTGTTTTCTACCTCCTAGCTGAACAAAAATACATATAATGTTTTCTTTAGACAAGACTTGGTGGTTGTTTTTTTTTTGTACCGGAGATCGAACTCGGGTCCTTGTGCTTGCAAGGCAGGCAGCGGAACCACTGAGCTAAATCCCCGGCCCCAAGACTTGGTTTTTATACTTCAATGAGAGTAACATATAATCCTTCCCTAAACAAAATGACCAGGGTATAATGAATCCATCTTTGGAAGAAATATTTAATATGCATATCTTATTTAAATAAATCCTCCAATAAGAAATGGAGAATTCACTGCCTTTACTTTGAAGGCTTTGTAGTTATCTGTCAAATTTATATGTGCAGCTCACTTGGAAATAGCAGTATTTCCACATAATAGTTCTCAAAAGGACTTAAAAGTCTCAAAATTCTGTGTCTCCTTTGGCTTGCTTCTCTCTTGATTCCACCCAGGCTTTATTAATGTTTCGCTTCATATCATTATCTTCATCAATTTTCTTTAGAACATTCATTAATCCTTCACTAGGACCTGTTTCAGCATCATAGGATGGCTTTTCTTTTTCTTTGCATTCTTTTTCAACCTGAGTCAAGTATTCCCATTGCGTGTTTTCTGCTTTCTTTCTACATAAGACAAGAACTGTATCAGTCTTGATTTTTTTTGAACTGCCTTCCACTGAGATGGGTTTTAAGAGATTGTTCACAATCATAGAGTAACTCTTCCCATTTAGATTCTTTACCAAAAGATCAAATGACCTCTCTGTGAATTGCACCTGCACATTCTCAGCAGGAACTTGATGAACTCCAGTTAAGGTAATGTGGATTTTTAACAAACTTATTTGACTGATCCCATCCATAATTACTGATTTTCACAGTATATCCTGTTGTGATGGGAGCAACCACAGCAGCTGGTTTTTCATTGTCAAGAAATTCTGGTTTCTTTTGTGATTTTTGTTGCACCCTATTCTTTATTTCTGTTTCAATCTTGGATTTTTCTTTTCTTTTTTTTTTTTTGGTACCGGGGAATCGAACTTGGATCCTTGCGCTTGTGAGGCAGACGCTGGAACCACTGAGCTAAATCCCAGGTCCCAATCTTGGATTTTTCAACTGTCAGGGCATCTCGTACTCTCTTTCTAGTGGCCTTTTCCAACAACACCTTTACCTCTTCTAGATCATTCTGCAACTCCTCCAAAGCTGAAGGCACGGCCAGGCTGGGTCAGACCGGAGGCCAGAGCAGCAGGCGTGCACGCAAGGACAGGACCCAGTGCGCTCTTCGCGAGCGTGGACCACGGCAGCGTGGGCTGCGGGACCGGCGGCTGCGCGCACAGCCGACCTGCGCGAGGTCCCGGCCCGCCCTCTGCCTCAGTGGTATCTTTTTGTATTGTGGTTTCATTGCTTATTTTTTAATTGGAAAAATTAAAAATATATTTTTTTAGTTGTAAAACATGTTTAGAAATATGCATATATTGTGGAATGGCTAAATAAAGCTTATGAACTAGGCATTACCTCGTATACTTATTTATTTGTAATCAGAACACTTCCAATTTATTCTTGCAGCAAATTTTCCCCCCAGTGCTGGAGAATGAACCCAGAGCCTTCACACTGAGCTTCATGGGACTATCTTTGGAATACAGCAGCAGGCAGAAGCTGGAAAGACTTTGAGGAAAGCATCAGAGAACATTTGAAGAAACAGTTATAAGAGCCCCAATGTGGTGGTACACACCTGTAAATCCCAGCTATTAAGGAAGCTGAGAAAGAAGGACTGCAAGTTTGAAGCCAGCCTGGACAACTTAGCAAGAGCCCACCTCAAAATAAAATGTTTAAAGTTCTGGGGATGTAGCTCAATGGTATAGCACTTACCTAGCATGCTGAAGACCCTGGGTTAAACACCCAGCACTGTAAAGTAAAACAAAATAGTGCAAGAATGTAAGAATGTAGGCTCAGTGGTAGAGCACTTGCCTAGCATGTGTGACCTTAGGTTCAATCCCCAGCTGACCCCCCCAAAAACAAACAAAATACAACAACCAAAAATAGTAGAAGCACAATGGCCTTTGAGGAAGTTATGGATGAGAGCTAAAGTAAATGCTGGACAAATCTTAACTGGAAACTAGAAGGACAAGGATCCTTGTAAATTGTCTCAATTCACCAATCAAAAGAAACAGATTAGCAGAATGGATCAAGAAATAAGATCCACCAATATGCTGCATACAAGAAACACATTTGACTCAAAAAGAAATTCACAGATTGAAACTCAAAGGATGGAAAATAATACTGCATGTGACAGGAACCTGGAAAAAAGCAGGGGGAGCTATTCTACTTGCAGACAAAGTGGATCTCAAGCCAAGACTGATCAGAAGAGACAAAGAAGGTCACCACATACTTGTTAAGGGAACAATCCAAGAGGAAGAGATAACAATCACAAATATATACTCACCAAATACCAGCACACGTAATTACATAAAACAAACATTAATAGACTTGAAAAATCAAATAAGCACTAATTCAACTCCAATGGGGGGAACCTCAATATCCCACTGTCACAAATAGACAAAAAAAAAAAAATCAACAAAAAAATAGCAGAACTGAACAAAATCTTTGAACATGGACTTAGCAGGTATCTACAGAGTGTTCCACCCCACAACAGAATACACATTCTTCCCTTCTACACATGGGACATTCTCCAAAACAGACCACATAGTAGCCCACAGAACATGCTTAAGTAAACGCAAAGGAACTGAAATTATCCCATGCATATTATCAGACCATAGTGAAATAAAATTGGAAATCAATGACAAAAGAAACCACAAAACTACAAACACAAATTAAATAACATCCTTCTGAACAAGATGAAATCAAGAAAGAAATTAGTTTCTACAATTCAACGACAATGCCAGTACAACATACTAGAACTCGTAGGATGCAATAAAAGCAGTCCTACCAGGAAAATTCTTAGCAGTGAATTCCCACATCAGAAAAACAAAGTGTGCTCAAATAACCTAATGTTGAACCTCAAGCTTCTAGAAAAAAAGAGCAAGTTAAACCCAAAGCATGCACGAGGGAAGAAATTATAAAAATTAGAGCAGAAATTAATGCAATGGAGACTAAGAAAATACAAAGAATCAATGAATCAAAGGGTTGGTTCTTTGAAAGAGTAAAGAAAATAGACAAACTCTTAGCAAACTTTATTTTAAAAAAGGAGGGAAAAGACCCAACTCCATGCAATTAGGAATAAAAAAGGTAAAATCACAACAGATCCTGAAGAAATCCAGAAGATCATCAATATCTTTGAGAACCTGTACTCTAATAAGATGGAAAACGCAGAAGAAATGAACATTCTTTGATACATATGAACTACCAAAGCTGAATCAAGATATAAAAATTCTCAACCCAGTATCAGTCAATGAAATTGAAGAAGTAATTTAAAAAACACTACCAAGAAAGAAAAGCCTAGGTCCTGATGGATTCACTGCTGAATTCCACAAGAAATTTAGAGAAGATCTAATGTCACTACTTCTCAAACTCCTTAATGAAATTAAAAGGGAAGCAACATTCCCAAACTCATTCCTGGAAGCAACAATTACCCTAATAGAAAAACCAGAGAAGGATCCAACCAAAAAAGAGAACTACAAGATGAACTTGAGACATTTTTAGGTAAATTAATTCACCTTGATACCATGCTTTTAAGTGAAATAAATCAGACACACATGTTTAAATACCACATTGTTTCTCTTGTGTGAGAAACTGAAAGCACAAATAAGGACCAAAATAAGGATGATAGATACTGGGAAGTAGGAAAATGCTGAAATGGGAAGGGAGGGTGGAAGGAAGGGAAAAGGGGAAAAAAAACAGAATGGAAGAAAAAATTAGAAACAAAGCTTTTGTAAAGAAAAAGGGGAAGAAGGGTTGAAGGGAGGGGAGGGTAATGGGGAAAAAAGAAGAATCAAGTTATATTATGTACACGTACTAATTCCCTATGATGAATGTGACCTTTATGTGTATCAAAAGTGTGCCAATAAAATTACTTTTTAAAAAAATTTTATAAAGCACTGTAGGCTTAAGCTGAAAGGTGCAGAAATGGTACAAAATGAAAAGAAGCCTCTGGCCCCTCAAATTTCTGCTGGAAAGCAAGCTAAGAAAATTATGTAACTGAAAATATGAACTGCTTCTCCTGGAAAAGAAAGGATGAGAGTCATAGGATGAGGTCAAGACCCCAGAGGGAGGAATCAAGAGCCACGAAGAACTACTCCTGGGCAGAGTAAGTTCTAATCAAGGAACTTCCAATATGTGTTCAGACAACTACCAGAGCTGTAAACCAGCAAAGACTGTGTCTCCTAGTCCCCTTTTTTGTAACTATTTATCAAGTCACTGCCTGTCCACATCTCTGTACTGTATATTGGGTATATGGTGTGCAGACAACGTGACTCTTTGGTATACAAGTCTCCATAACAAAAGTAATTGTACCAGAGGACTTATGCAGAAGCAGCCTCACTCACACTTGAACCTAAATTTAAAGGGTAACCACCTAGAATTCAAGCTGATACTCCATAAATAGATTTGAGGAGGTGAATGTATTTTACACGTGGAAGAAATATAAACAATTTGTGGCCACAGGACAAACTGTGATGGTTTTCAAATATGTCCACAAATTCTTTAATGCACTCCCTTAAAGAAGTGGAACTTAAATTTTCTTCCCCTTGAATGTAAGCTGGACTTAGTAATTTCTTACAGATAAAATATGGCAGAAATGACAGTGTGTGGCTTGCAAAATTAGGATATAAAAAGGCACTGTGATTTCATTCCTTCTCTATCTCTCTTAGATCACTTACTCTGGAAGAAGCCAGCTGCCAAGACAGGAAACATTCAAAAAGCCCTGCAGCGAGGTCCATATGGTAAAGAGCTGAGACCTCCTGCCCACACCCATGTGAGCCATCATAGAAGCAGATCCTCCAGGCCCAGCTAAGTGTTCAGATGACTGCAGCCAAAGGTGATATGCTATCACTTCATGAAACTCTTCACTAGAATGGCCTTGCTAAGCTGCTCCTAAGTTCTTGATCCTCAGAAATAGAGGCAATAAATGTTCCTATATGCTGCTAAATTTGTTACATACCAATAGGTAATTCGCATACACACACACACACACACACACACCCTCTTGCTAGTGACAAGAAGAGTAAATTAAATTATCACATACTTTAAAAATGGTAACCAAGTTTGAGAAACAGTCTAGTTCCCTGAAGCTTTGCAGCAGATCCTATACGAGGTTACTTCACCAGCAACTGATCAGCTGGGGATTCCTCTTTTTTGGTTTTTACTCTTTGGAAGTCAGATGCTGGCTTCATGTTTTCTTAGCAGAAAGAGAGACAGACTTCTCAGAAAAGCTCCAGTAAGTGTTTAAGCTGTTGTCTGGAAACTGTGTGTGTATGCATGTGTGTGTTGAGTGTGTGTGCATTCGTGTGTGTGTGTCCCTGTGTGTGTCTGAGACAGTGTCTGGCTAAGTTGCTAAACTGCCTGGGCCGACCTTGAACTTGCAATCCTCCTGCTTCAGTATCCCAGAATGCTGGTGTGACAGGCATATGGCACCATACTGGGTTAAACTGTTTCTTATTAAAGTTAAATGTGAGAGTGTAGTGGGTCACAGGAAGGTAGTGCATGATTTAAATGTCAGCCACTCACAGAAGAGGAAAATTAACCCACACAGGGTCTGGAGGATAAATCACCCTCTAGGTCTTAGTTTCCACAGCTGTACCCTCTCTACACTATCCTCCTGCTTTCCTGGATGTTCTTTCTCAGCCTCCTCTTTTTGTTTATTCCTCCTTATCTTCTAATCTTCTAATCATTGTCCAAGGCTCAATTATCTAGAGCACATGTATTTTCCTCTCCTCTTCTCTCTCAACTCTACCATTTTCTAACCTCACTTCTTTGACAATTTCATCCATTTACAATTTTAAATACCACACATACAGGACAACTTTCAAATTTTATTTCCACCCAAGACCATTGTCTACTCAGTATCTTCACCTGTATGTATAATAACCACCTCAAATTTATTATGTCCCAAACTATTTTGAACTCTAATGTTTCCCTCCAAACTGGCTCCTCCAGATTTCCCCATGTTGGCCAATGGTGGCTCCATTTTTTTAGTTACTCCCCCAAAACCTTTGGCGTCATCCTTAACTTTTTTGTTACATCACATATCCAATCAGTAAGTCCTATAATGCTTATTGTCAAACTACATCAGAATCAAACCATTTTTCACTACTCTCATCCAAGCCACTGGCATCTCTAGCTTTTTATTTATTTTATTTTTAGGTACTGGGGATCGAACTCAGGACCTTGCACTTGTGAGGCAGGTGCAATGCCACTGAGCTAAATCCCTGGCCCTGGCATCTCTAGCTTTAATGCAACTGTCTCTTATATGGTTCCTCTGCTTCTGCTCTTGCCCCCACCCTTGCAGCCCTACACTTTATTCTCAGCATACCAGAACTATCATTTTAAGACACACATTAGACTTGGACCAACTGCTGGACTAAAAGCCCTTTCAATGACCAATTAGGTAGGTGATTCTCTACATGATATAAATACCCTCCTCCTCATCCCCACAACCAGAAACTTCTGAGACTTCATCTCCTAATATTCCCCTCACTTTGCTCCATAGTGGTCTCCTCTTATTGGCACATGCCTAGTTCATCCCCTCACTTCCTTTCTGTCTACTCAAATACCTTTGCAATGAAGTCTTTGCTAACTATGCTTTGGAACATCACCTCTCACCTCACATTTCCTATCTATGTTTTTGAAATTTCACACACAAACACTTACTATCTCCCTTGCCTTTTCCCCCATCACACTAACTACTGCTTAACTGTTTATTCTGCTTATCTGGCTTTCCTCATTAGTACTTAAACTCTGTAAGACAGCCATTTTTCGCTGTTTTGTTCATTATTGTATGTTCAACATCTAGAATATCATCTGGCACATAGTAATAAAAAATGTTTACTGAATGAGCTAAGAGTTCCCTAGATGGGTCCCAAATGCATGTACACTGAAAGAGATACACAATCTGTAAAGATATAAAAGATTATATAAAACATGTATAATGATTAATCCTATTTTAATTATAAAGATGTAGATATCATCTGTGTATTTATTTAAAAAGACCTATGAGATTACATATCAAGGTGTAACTAGCAGTTGGGTGTGGTGTCACATGCCCCATAATCCTAGTTGAAGGAGGCTCAGGCAGCAGGCTAGCAAGTTCAAGTCCCACATGGTCAACTTAGTAAGTCTGTCTTAAGAACTACAAAGGGCTAGGAGTATACTGAGTAGTAGAGAAGCCCTGGGTTCTATCCCCAGTACTAGAGTGAGGGAAGGTGTGAATAATGCTGTTTTTTTAATGTTTTTTAGGCCCTAACATTTTTAAATGAGAAAAAGAAAGTTAACAACAATCAAAAAAGTTAATTCTCAAATTTTCAGTTGTGATCAGTATCAGAAAACTATGGTCCCAGAATCTAGAGTTAACTTTGACAATATATTATGTAAGAAACCTTCCTAGATGCAGTATATCTTATGAAGTGATTGGGAAATAGATTAGTGCTAAAATCAAAGGTCTTTCTTTTGTCTCTCAGGGAAGGATGCTAAAATGTAATCAATAAAAAACAAATGTTAACTGAGTAACTCTTTAGGTTGGTGACAAGAACATATTAATAATCTATAAAGGCTAATTTTTGAGACATCTGATTTCTTAAACACAAAGGTCAAAATGGGAATACAGATTTGAGACTCCTTAGCATAGACTTGAGAGAATGGCCACGGAGAACTTATAGATCAGTGGCTCTCAACCAGAAAGTTTTACCCCCAGGAGATGTTTCTGGTTGTCAAAACTGGAGTAGGGGTGGAGAGGTGTTATGGGCATGCAGTGGAGAGCCAGGGATGCTGCTGAACAATACACAAGGGAGCCTCACACAATAATTATCTAGCCCAAAACTTCAATAGTTGTGAAGCTGTGAAATCCTGTAGAGTAAGAAGAAAAGCAGAATGAAGGAAAACCAATACTCAGAAAGTGGCCACAAAAAAGGAAAAGTCAGAGATGGGGTTATAGCTCAGTGGTAGAGTGCATGCTTAGCATGCACAAGACCCTAGGCTCAAGCTCTAGCAACCCACCTCATACCCCCCAAAAAAGGAAGGCAAAGTCAGAGAAGAGGTAAATCAAAAAAATGTACTGTCATGGATATCAGAGGGGTATGGAATTTCAAGATGGAAAAAAAAGGCCAAACAAGTTGAATTCTGTGATTGGATTTACACAATAAAGATTTTATCATATTTGCTGGGTTTGTCATTAGAAGGTAACCAGGATTTTAGTGACTTTTTTTATTGAAAATGAAAAAGATAAGACTAGTCAGCAACTGGAGCAGTGATTTTCAACCCTGGTGACAATAAGAACAATCTCAAAAGCTTTTAAAAATTATCAATTCCTGGACCTTACCCAAGACTAAAAAATCATAGTCCCTGGAATGGGGCCCAGGTAGCAGTAGTTTTAAAAGTACTCTCAGTAATATTAATGTACTACCAGGTTTGAAAATTACAAAACTAAAGATTCAAAAGAGTAAACAATAGGCATCAAAGTAGGGAAAGGGAGGAGAAAGAGGAAAACGGACATAACAAAATCCCCGAAGAGACATGTAATGAATGGGTCAGGAATGTGAGCTGATGGGCTTGCTTTGAAAAAAAGAAAGAATACCTCTATCCCAGGAGACTGAAGGGAGAAATGAATGTTGACAGAGAAGCTGGGCACAGGGATCTGAGGAGTTCACACCTAAGGCCCCAGTTTTCATAATGGAGAAGCTAAGTCGGCTGGTGATAATCAGCTACTAGATGGAAATCTAGATAGTGAAATTTGGTGAAAATTTAAAATATTTCCTGAAAGAATGCAAAACAAAAGTCTAATCGAAAGCACTGATAATCTGTTATGGCTTGCATTTAGATGTCCCCCTCAAAGCCTCATGTGGTCATAGGTAGGCTTTTTCAGAGAGGTGGCTGGATCTAGAGTGTATGATGCTGGAATTGATTCACAGTGCAATGCTAGGAAAGAGGGCACTAGGGATTAAGGGAGTGAGTGCTACCCACCCTAAATAGTCTGGATAAGACATAAAAGGCAGAAAGACACTGTTATGGTCCCTTGTTGCTTTTTGCTGTCTTCTGCCTGCAATGAACTCTTTCTCCTCTGCAATGCCCCTCTGCCATGTGCCACTCTGCCATGGAGCCAGCCAACTATGGACTGAAACCTCTACAAACTGTAAGCCAACTAAACCTTTCTTCCCTTAAATTGTGGGTGTCAGGTATTTTGTCTCCGCAAGGAGAAAAGTAACTAAGAAATCTAACAGATTAAATGCACTTTACTGTTTGTAGGGGCACCAATGAGCACATTTACGAGCTTTCCCTCCAGTGGTACTTTAAGAATACCCTACTAGAGAAATAAGGAAAAGTAAGACCACGGAGTGCGGGGGATGTAGAGTTTAGATTAACTTTAGTTAAGAGGATCAACAATGGGGTTTCGAACAGGTAGAGAAGGGAACATAATGTATAAGCTGTTTAGTTGGTGTGGGACACAGTGGATTTACTCCTAGGCACCTAATGCTATTAAAAGTCTAATATTACAGATTTTTATCCTACCTAATCCAAATAAACCGTATTTCTTCTATCCTGTATCTGTCCTAAGAAGGAATGTCTCCAGCTGACTTTGAAAAGCATAAAACCAAAGATGACAGATACTTATTTAGAAAGATATGTGCTAAAGCAAGTACTGTAAATGTTAGTAGTAGTCGGGGCGGGGGGAGTTTGAGGAGGGTGTAAGTTCTAGAACAGGATTATCCAATAAGACCTTCTGTGTAGGGAACAGGGAAAGGGGATGTTACCAGAACCTCTGCAGTAAATCCTAGTCTCCTTCGAGCCACGGCAGCACACGGCGAATTACAGGAAAGGTAGAAAAATGAGACTGAGAAGAAGCAGAGTTTTGGGTCTGATCAGTGCTGCTCTGGGCGGCAAAGACGACAGCCCCCAGCTTACCGTACATCGGGAGAAACAAATGTAACAAATGACTTGCGGGGAGTTCAGTACATCCGGGTAAACAAGATGTAACAATCCAAGAACAAGGAGGAACTGAGTAGATGTTTGTTCCTCCCAGGATGTTTTCAGCTCCTAGGATGTTTCTTGTCCTGGAGAATCACAGCATCACCCGATCATTGAGGTCTCATTGTGGTCTCACTGAGGTCTCAATTGTGACCGGAGGCCAAAATGGAATTATGTCTCGGAATTCCATAGCTGGGCTCTAGGTAGGAGAACCAGGCTAACCAAATGATTTTTCCCTAAAATTATGTAGCATTGCTCCCAACACTTCTGAGATGATGGAAAATGTTCTATAATCTATGCTATCAAATATGGTAACTACTGGTTACACGCAGCCACTGAACCCTTGAAATGTGGCTAGTGGAAGTGAGAAATTTCAAATTCTATGAACTTTTAATTAATTTAAAATGACAGCCACACATAGCTAGTAGCCACTACATCCAACAGTATACCACTAGATTCATGTGGCCCTGAGTTTCAGAATCCTGGATTCACCAGTGGCTGTTACTTTATTTCTCAAGAGTCTGTTTATTCTTACATAACGGTACCAAACCTATGGCACTTGTGCTACAGTGAGCTGATTGTTATCAATGAATGAATGCTCTAAAAAGTTCGCCATCACTGTATAAGGTACAAATAGCAAAGGCATCTATAATAAAGCATGATACACAATACTGCACAAATGGCAAACACTGAAAATTAACATTATTCCTTCTAAATGGTATCCAGAGATTAAGGAGCACAATTTCTTTTTTTCTCCATTTTATCCCCAGTGCACAGTTTAGTACTCCACACATGAAAAGACACTCAATAAATATTTATTGATTGAATGTTATTATAGTCACAAGACTTTATATTTATTTCTATCACATTTCATATTAAGCCCATTGCTCCAGTCTGTTGAGATCTAGAACAGATCTTTGAATCCTAATGTTATCTAATATACTTGATATGGCTTTTAGTATCTTCTGAAATTTTTACAAACGGATCATGTATATTTTAATCTGAGAAATTAATAAAAATGTTAACCAGAGACCCATAACACTAGTTTCATCACTGCAGTTTATTATCATTCATTAACTGATACTAGTTGAGTACAGATATTCAATCTAGCTTCATTTTCATCCTGTCTCTACCTTCCTTCTTGCCCACAAAAAAGGTATATATGAGGGCTTTATCAGATTATGCCAGTATGTCCTTCATTGAAACTACCTTTAAATAGAACCTAAAAATAACTCACCCTTCGATAGCTGGAGATCTGTCAGGACGAGTACTTCCTCGAGACCTGTATCTCCGGGTCACTGGCAGCCTTGGAGGCCGACTTGGTCCCCAGAAGTCAGTGTGAGTTTGGTGACCCCTGCCATTGGCTCTGTTATCTTGGTCCAGTGGATTGCTACTTAGAAATGGTCTAAATTCTTGGAAAAACATCGTTTGATCCAAATGGTCCCACAGCTAGTAAAAAACAGAAGGAAATCACATATTAGGAAAATGGAACAAAGAACAAAGAGAAGAATAATTTTTAACAGTTTGAAATTCAGCAGCTCCAAAATAATAAAGTATGTTTCCCCAATTTCATGGAGGAGTAGAGAGAAATCTTCAGAGTACATAAAGTATAGGGGGAAAATGTAAAAATTGAGAAAGTAATGTAAAATGTAAAAATAGAGAAATGCAGGCTAGGGATTTAGCTCAGTGGCGCCACTGCCTGTCTCGCAAGCACAAGGTTCTGAGTTCGATCTCCAGTTCCAAAAAAAAAAAAAACAGCAAGAGATGTAAAAATAGAGAAAGTTTTACTTCATAAAGTAAGTGAGCCAATGGCTGGCCGTGTTCCTTAACACTCAATTCACATCCACATACCTCTGATCCATTTCTCCTTCAGAAATATAAATGAGCCAAAGATTATCATGGACTTCTGTCCTGAGCATAATCAACCATTCAGGACAATATTATAATCTTGTGTTTTGTGACAAATGACACTCACATTCCTGCTAAGATTTAAATAAAGTGAATGTATTTACATGCTTGTTTTAGAAAAGGTCATCATCCCCACAAATATGTACATAAAATACTTCTCTTGACCTAGCGCCTGCATCAGAGACGGCTGTGTTAAAGTTGTATCACAGCAGTATAAGAATGTCTGGTGAGAGCATTCTGTGGTACATACTGTATTTTTATCACTAAAACGGGGTGAGGAGGGGGGTTTGAGTTTGGCAGAAGAATCACTAAGAAAAAGGTAACTGGGGGAAAAAATGACCTTAAAATAATGTTTTATTTATCTACATACTAGATATCTCAAAAGATCTACAAAATAATATTTAATATACTCCATCCACCAACTATATAACACTGGTCATACTAATCTGTTTGCTTTTCAAGTTTCAAGTCAAACAGAAAAGCTTACTATTTAGTGTATATATAGTAACAAGGACACAAAACTTCTCAGTACATGACCTCAGGTCTTACAAATTCTCACAACCCCTCCATTCCATGCTCTTTCTTCCAGAGATCCACACTGGGAGAAAGGGTTACTACCCTATAGCACGTTAAGCTGACCCTACTCCAGTCTCAGTCTACTAATAACCCACTCAGTCAATTTTAGAAGTTACAGTGTCTAGTATGTGTGTCAATGTTATTTTTCACTCATTTTTTCAAGTTTTCTTCTGATTTTCAAAATGTTTCCTCCCTTAATTAAAACTACAAAAATACATGTCTTATAAAAATACAAATGCAGAATATAAAATATACTGTGAAATAGTCTTCATTTACTCAGCTGTGATCAACCTCTACTCCTAACTCTACTCCTATACCAGAGGTGGATTTGAGATGCAGAATTCCAGATCTTTAAATATTTGTTTGTGTCCGTGTGTAACCATACACACATCTATATATCTATACATACATATACACATTACACATACATACACTCAAGGGGTTTTTTTGTTTTGTTTTTTGTTTTTGGTACCAGGGATTGAACTCCGGACTTTGTGCTTGGGAGGCAAGCACGGTGCCACTGAGCTAAATCCCCGGCCCAACTTGTTTTTTTAAAGGGTCACACTACATAGATACACATTTATTCATTTAACAAAAAATTTTTATGCATGTACCTACCATGTTTCAATCACTTTTTGGGCAACAGTGAACAAAACAGGTTTTTAAAACAGAAAAGAGAATCATCTGCTCTAATAGATTTTATTCTTAAGTGAGAAGAAACAGACACAAGATTCACTCATCTACCCAAAAAAGGAAAAGGAAACTATATGAGATGATAGCTATAGCTAAAGACAACTGGAGGAGGAAAACTTGGCTTGTACTACCTAAAAAGTTATTATCATTCTTTTCAACAGCAGCATAGCATAGGTGCTATTTTATATAATATTTTAAATTATCATAATACATCTCGCATGTAAAATACACAATAGTCCGGTGTGAGCTGTGTTGGAGTTGTGCCAAAGCAGCATAGGAATGTCTGATAATAACACTAAAATGAGGTGGGGTGGGGATCTGAGTTTGGAAGAAGAATCTACCCATAATCCCAGTTACTTAGGAGGCTGAAGCAAGAGGCTTGCAAGTTCAAGGGCAGCCTGGGGAACTTAGTGTTGGGGATGTAGTTCAGTGGTAGAACTGCCTAGCATGCAACGCTCTGGGTTCAATCCCCAGTACCAGGGCAGGGTGAGGGGAGACATGCACACATAATGAAGAAATAAAAGAAAATCAAAACATGTTCATCTCTTGTATCATCAAAGCTGTGGTAATTCTTTGCGTATCCCTCCCTTGACCCCCAGAAGTAACCACTACCTTAACTTTTTCATTCTCTGGTTTTTCTTTATATTTATTCTATAAATGTTTACATCCCCAAATAAATTTGCCTTATGAATTCCTCTGATACTTGCTTTTTTGGCTCCACATGTTGATCCATATAGCTATTATCCACTCATTTTCAAACATTTTATGCCATATGTTTAAAAAGCTTTCCTCGTATCAATGACATCTGGATTTTTTTGTTTCCTACAATTGTTTTTGCTATTAAAAAAGGCTGCTGTGAACATTATGTATCTTTTTGCAGTACCAGGGATTGAACCCAAGGCCTTTGCACTGAGCTACATCCCCCCCGTCCTATTTTAGTTTTTATTTTGAAACAAGGTCTCACTAAGTTGTTAAATTCCCCAGGCTACAATTACATGTGTTTATACAACTACCGCAGGGTCTACATATCTTCAGCTTTACCAGATAGTGCCAAATTGTTTTCCAAAGTGGTATAATCAATTTACACATTCCCCAAGAGTGCTTAAAAGTTTCTATTGTGCCATATCCTAACAAGCACTTGATGTCATAGGACTGTCTGTTTCCTCAGTTTTTAACAATTTTGTGGGGTTTTATTTTTGGTGTATAAGAACTAAGAGTAGAGTTTATTTAAAAATGCAAATTCTTTGGCCCTGTGCCAGAAAGTAAATTTAATAACATGTGAGTGAGCCTGAAAGACTGTTTTTGCTATTTCTCGTAGGGCAGATTTGTTAGTAAGGAATTCTCTCAGATATTGTTTAACTGAATGTGTCTTGATGTCTCCTTCATTCCTTTTTATTTATTTTTTAGTTTTTTGAGGCAGTGTTTCACTATGTAGTTCAGGCTGGCCTTGAATTCACTATGTAGCCCAGGTTGGCCTCAAACTCACAGCAATCCTCTTGCCTCAGTCTCCCAAGTGCTGGGATTCCAGGTTTGCACTACCACGCCCGGCCTTCTCCTCCATTTCTGAAGTATATTTTGCCAAATTTAGAATTTTTGGTTGGCAAGTTTTTCTTTTTTCTTTCAGCTACTTGGCTGCACTGAACCTCTGACTAGCTTCCAGAGTCCAGATAAGCCTGATTCAGGTAACTTTTGCCAAGTTTTTTGATGCTTCTACTCTGCCATTACTCTTTCATTGTAGTTTTTTTGTTTTGTTTTGTTTTTTGGTACCAGGGATTGAACTCAGGACCTTGTGCTTTCGAGGCAGGCTCTGGAACCACTGAGCTAAATCCCTGGCCCTTTCACTGTAGTTTTAAGTTAGTTTTCCCTGACACTAATAAGGCTAAGTATCTTTGTTTAGTCACTTATACTTCTCTTTCATATGTTTTGTCCACTTTTCTATTGAATGGACTTTCTAATTGACCTTCAGCAGTTCTTTATATATTCTGCGTATTTAATTTTTTTGTCAGTTGCATGTGTTAGAAGTATATTTTCCCAATTGTGGCCCCTTTTGAATTTTTTTCCTGGAGATTCTTAAAAATTAATTTTAACAACATAAATTCCCCATGATTTGTGCTTTCTAGGGGTCTTAAAGTCTTCCCTAGCACAAGTCATTTAAAAAATTCTCTAGAGCCAAGCGTGGTGGTACATGCCTGTAATTCCAGCACTCAAGAGGCTGAGGTAAGAGGATCTCCACAAGTTTGAGGCCAACCTGGGCTACATAGTGAGTTGAAGGTTAGCCTACCTGAACTACATAGTGGGACCGTGTCTCAATAAATAAATAAATAAATACATACATACATACATACATACATACATAAATAAAATCTGTAATAAGGGATGAGGATGTAGCTCATTTGTAGAGCACTTGCCTATTGTGCAAATAAGAAATAAAAATTTCTCCTATCTTTTCTTTGGGTAAGTTTTAAGGTTTTTGTCTTATACACATCAGCCTTCAATCTACTAATTTTTTATAAGGCCTAACATAGGAATCTAATTTGTTTTCCACACAGAAAATTGATTTTCCTAAGATTTTTATTTAATAATTCCTCCTTTCATTGGTGATCTTCAGTCCCCTATCTATCATATCAAATTTGTATATGTGCCTGGGTCTATTTTCCGGATACTTATTCAGGTCTATTGATCTGTACAGATACCACAGTATTAATTATTATAAACTTTATAAAAGTTTTGACATCTCACATGTCAATTCTCTCCACCATGTTCTTTTGTCTTCAAGAATATTGTGGTCATTTTGGCCTTTTCATCTATATATATTTCATATATATTTTAAAGTCACTTTGGAGAGAACTGACATTGATTCTAAGTCTGGTGTTTTGGATGAATTTCCACCACTATGTCCACAACTCAACTGGCCTGTAATTCTCCTCTAGTATACTGGCCTTGTCTGGCTTTGGTACCAGGTTATAGTAGCTCCATAAAATGTGCTAGGAAGCATTCCTTCTCCTTCATATAAACATCCTGTGGCATAGAAACAGAATATTTGTGTGTTAAGTATTTTGCTAGATTGTTCCAAACTATCTTCCAAAAGTCTATACCAATTTACACTCCCACCAGAGTAGAAAAGGTTGCATTCTGTCACATTCTGACCAACATTGCTAAAAGGGTTTGTTTTGCTATAGTATTAGGGATCGAAGCCAATCTCTAATATATATACAGTATAAGGATTGAAGCCAATTTGCACTGAGCTATCCCCCCATCGTTTTTGTTTTGTTTTGTTTTGAGACAGGGTCTCAAAGTCAAATTACCCAGGTTTGGCTCAAATTTGGACTCCTTTTGTCTCAGCCTTCCAGAGTGTTAGTATCAGAGGCATGAGCAACCACATGTGGCCAAAAGTCTAAAAAAACCCTCTGATATCTCATCTGAAGAGCAAAACATAACATACAGAGTAAAAACATTAATACGATTCCTCAATATTAGCGAGGTAAAGCACCTTTCTACTTTAATGGCCATTTGTACTTCTTATATCAGACTTCCTTCCTTTTGCTTTCTAGTGACAGTCTCCATCTAAAAGAGATCACTGATTTCTTGACTGAAAAGTTGTCTAAAATGTTGTACGGCTTTTCTTAAACCAAAATGCCAAAGTAAATTCAATGTTAAATCTCAAACTATACTTGCTGTAAGTGAAAAGCTATGTGCAAACAACTCCATGCTCCTAGTCATCTATCTTGCTAAGATAAACTGTAGGAAGAAATCAATGATTTCCTCACTATGTAAATAAAGTTCCAAAACATTTGCTCTTAGGGGGAAAAAAGAAAAACAATCTCAAAGCAGCCATCATTATAACTAAGGCAAAAACAATATATTTTAAAATACTGAACAGAATTTAAGCAGTATCAATAATCTGCTTTGATAATTACATTCTTTAGATGACTGTAAATTATTCTTTAGATGACTGATAATATGAAAAAAGTCTGCTGAGAAGCAGCTTCAATATCAGCATGAGACATTTTAAAACTGGTCTGGAAACTGCAAATTAGTGGAAACTAAATGGCCTATTTTCATCCCAAATAATCATATACCCTAGATATTGAAAACAGGAGTACACCCTGGACTGCTAGTATAGCTGCAGTAGAGCCCTTGCCTAGTTATGTGGGTGGGCCCTAGCTTCAATCCCCAGCATGAAAGGGGGAGGGGAAGGAAGAAAAGGGGCGGAAAAGAAGAAAAAAAAAGAATCCAGAAGGAGGGAGGGAGGGGAGAACAAAAAGTACACCTCACAAATTTGTATCAAATCATCATTAAGCATAAGAATAGCTGCAGGTCATTTGTCTCTGAGCAGACTTCAACCAGCACAAGAGAAAAAATAGCTCAACAAAACTGGGTATTCGGGACACAACTTACATAAGTAAAAATGAACAGGGAATGCAGTTTTGATGAAACATCCAAAAAATTAGAGACAATTTATTTGACAAGTTTTGTCTTGAAACACCAAAAAATTTACTCAAATTGAAAAGACAGTATAGTATTTCTTATCTCAATATAAAAAAACAGGATGGATAATATCTTCCATTTAGCAAAATTTATTCTCAGCCAACTATGCCGATAAATACCTCTTAAAAATATTAAAATCAATTCCTCAAAAAGTTAAGCAGCTACTGTATAAGCCAGCAGTTTCACTGCTAGTTACATAACCAAGAAAGCTGAAAAGATACAAGTTTTATACAAAACTTATATACTAATATTCATAGCAGCATTATCCCTAATAGCCAAAAAATATTAAAACACAAATGTCTAACAAGTGATGAATGGATAAAAACTGCTGGATATCTGTACAGTTTAATATAATGTAGCCAGAAAAAGGAATGAAGTATTGATGCATGTTTCAATATGGATGAACCTTGAAAGTATTATGGCTAAGTAGAAAAGAGTCACAAAAGAACACATACAGTATGATGCCATTTATATCAAATGTTCTATATAGGCAAACCCACACAGACAGAAAATAAACTGGTGGTTGCCTAAAGTGGGAGAACTGTGAGGAAGTCATGATTACAAATGAGTATGAAGCATCTTTGGGGAATGAAGAAGTTCTAAAATTAGTGGCAATGGCTATCCTACTTTGTGAATATATTGAAACTGCTAAATTGCACATTTTAAAAGTAAATTGTATGATATGTAAATTATATCAATTTTAAAATACTGTGATCTATAAAGATGGATCAATTAAAAATAAAATATCAAAATTATTAATCCTTAGAAATATAATTTCAAAAATGTTCAAAGGCAATTTTATGAAAATATTAAGTCAAGACAAGGAACATACCCATCACCCAAATGTCTTCTAGTGCCCCTTCATAATCCCTTTTTCCTGCCTCTCCCACTCCCAAGCAGCTGTTGATCTTTTTCATTGGTTTTGTTGATCTTTTTTTTGAGACAGGTTCTCTCAATTTTAAACAGGCTGGCCTTGAAATTGTGATCCTCTCACCTCAGCCTCCTGAGCAGCTGAGATTATAGGTGTGTGCCACTGCACCTGATCCATCTTTCTGTGGTTTGTATTTTCTAGAATTTTATGTAAAGGAGATCATGATGTATATCCGCTTTATTTGGCTTTTTACCCAGCTTAATGATTTTGAGATTCATTCACATTTTTACATGTATTTTTGCCCTTTTATTGCTGGGTTAATATTCCATAGTATGAATATATTGTACTACAGTTTTTTCATACATCCACCTGTTGATAGGATTTGGGTTTCTAGTTTCTATTATACATGAAGTTACTACAGACTGTGTGTGTGTGGCAGGCAAGAATTCTACCACTGAGCCACCAATGCTATGTGTACGGATGGATATGATTGCTTTTCTCTTGGGTAAATACTTAAGAATGGAATGACTAAATCATATAGATATATTTTTTATTTTTGTCTTTTTAAAAAAGTTAACCTGTTTTCTAAAGTGGTTGCACCATTTTTACATTCCAATTTCAACTGCTCCACACCTTCACCAATATTTAATATGGTAAGTTAAAAAAATTTTAGCTATTCTAATAGATATGCAGTGGTATTTCATTGTGGTTTAAATTTGTATTTCCTTAATGACTAACTATAGCAAATATATCTTTCTATATTTATTTGTCATCTGTACATCATCTTTCGTGAATCACTGTTTAAATCTTTTATCATTCTTTAGAATTCAGTAGTTTTATTATTGCATTTTTTAATTTTTTGTTTATATATATATTTATTGGTACATTTTAGATATAAAATACATTTACATTTATCATTGGGTGTTTGTACCAGAACACGATGTATCTTAGTTCTTATTTTTTCTCCCATTACCTGTGCACCCTTCGCCCCATCCACCCCTCCCTATTTACACAGAGTTTGATTCCATTTTTTTTCTCATGATTTTTCCTTTCCCTTCTTCCCTTTCCCCTTCCCCTCCCACCATCCCCAAACCCTTGGACCTTTTCTTATTTCAAATTATCAATTATTCATTTTAATCATTCTCATCCTTATTTACACTTTCAATTTCTCACCCTAGAGAAACTATACGGTATT
>NW_004624772.1:17164118-17196964 GCF_000247695.1 Heterocephalus glaber
CTTGGGAAGTTTTCTGCCATTACTTCTGTGAACATTTTTTTATGTCATCTGTACTCTCTCCTGTTTCTTCTTTGACTCCAATCAGTCTTATGTTATTCTTCTGTGCACCGTCTAGCAGCTGCTGGATTGATTTCTTGTGATCCCTTACAATTTTGAAGCAATTTTTCTTTTCCTGGTCACTAACTGCAATCTTATCTTCTATATCTGAAATTTTGTCCTCACATCGCTCATTCTGCTGTGTAGAATTTCAGTGGAGTTTCTGATCTCCTGGAAATCTGTTTGCATCTGTTTTATGGATTCCATTTGTTTTCTATGTTGGGATTCCATCATGCTCCTCAGCTCCTCTCTAGATTTATTAATCATGTCTTGCACTATGAGCACAATCTCTGCTGTTATGAGAAATTATTTCTGATTTCATTTTTTCCAGATCCTCTTTTGTTGCCAGTTCAGGGAGTTCAGGTGGTTGAGTATCAGAGTGTTTCATCTCATTTCCCTTTGGGGTTGCTGTAGGTGATCTGGAAGTCTGGTTTTGAGACTTGTTTACTATGCATCTTCTCATTTCAACCCAGGGGGGGGAGGGGGGGAGTGCTGCTCACCTCCTCTGAGCTGGGAGCTGTGGGATGGCAGGTGGCCTGGAAGGCCCTTCCTCTGGGCTGGGAGCAGTGGGACGGATGGCCTAGTTTTTTAACATCTTTGCTTACCTAATTCCACGTCCTCTATAAGGCTCTATGCAAATTTTACCTTTTCTATGAAGTCTTCAAAATAGCTAAAATTTATTAAGCACTCACCATACAGCAGACACACTGGAGCTGCACATTTAGCATATATTAACTCATTTAATCTTTACAGCATCCGTATGAGGTGTTACTATTTTTCCCCTTCCTTCCTTATTTATTTATTTAGAGACAGGGTCTCACTGTGCAGTTTAGGCCTGCCTTGAACTCACTATTTAGTCCAGGCTGGCCTTGAACTACAGCAATCCTCCTGCCTCAGCCTCCTGAGTGCTGGGATTAGAGGCTTGTGACATTGTGCCCTGCTTCCTTCATTATTTTCCCAAGGAAACAAAGGAACAGAGGTTCTATGTAATTTTGTTTAGATTACACAGTAACTGGCAAACCCAGGACTTGTAATCAAGTAATTTGGCTAGATGCTGTGCTCTTCTTAATCACTTCTGAATGGCTCTTCCTTCAAATGTACTTGTTATATAAACACCAGAATAATTTATTATACTCTCTGAACACTCTAGTTTTGTTTCATATGTTTGCGCTTGTTTTCCAACTAAATTATAAGGTCCTTGAAGGCAACCATGATATTGCTCCTTGCCCCTACTTCTAGCACAGTGTTATGCATAAAAACATTGATTATATATTTTTCAGCTAATTTTTCAAAATCCCTGGCAACTTCTGTAATATTACAAAGATAGATTTTTCTAATTTTAAAATGCAAAATATGGGTATGGTGGCATATGCCTGTAATCTCAGCACTCAGGAGGCTGAGGCAGGAGGACTGCCCTGAGTTTGAGGTCCACCTGGGCTACATAGAGACCCTGTCTCAAAACACCCCCCAAAAAATTTTTAATTTTTTTAAATATATCATTTCAAAAGGAGAAAATTTACATATTGAGCCATGACAACAAGAATTCTACAGAGAGAGTGCCCTTTGTCACTGAATAAGAACATGAAGTCACCAGCTATGACTCAGCAAAATTACTTTGACACCGAAGTATAGCTCATGCCATCACCATCAGATTTAGCATTACTAAAGTTAGGAAACTGACTTTATTTATTTTCCTCTTACTCAATGCATCTCTTCCTAGTGAGTCATTCTTACAAAACTGACAGACCAACCTATTACCATTTCCTAAAAGAAAACTAATACTTAAATCAAATGAAGTTACTTCGGCATATGCAAAATCAGAAACTGATCATCACCAATTGTACACATGAGGGGAAATGTTGAAATCAGAAAATCTTCTGGGCCTCTGAAGCAGAACAATACTGAAATAATTATTTTTTAGTTCATCAAAATGAGAACATAAAAATGGGAGTTCAAAGACATAATAATCCGTCTGGAATTACATTCTAATCAATCTCTACCAACGCAGATCAGACTTAGCAAAAAAACTTTAAACTAGATATTAGGAAATGCCATAGACCCTAAGCAAAAGAAAATACCCTTAATAAGACAGGACTTTTAGAGTTTTATGGGCTTCTTACTAAATACCACTTTCCAAATATACTGCTAATATAGTTCTAATTTACACACAAAATAAATATCAAACTATTTGGCTAACTCTCTAGGCTCTTCAGCTACCTCTGAAAAAGATTAATGTGAACCTGAAACACAAAGGAATTCTGATTATGGGATTTAACTTGTTTACTTTTAACATCTATCAGCATTCTAGAGCCCAGCAAGCTGTGTGACAATACAGGGCACACATTCAGAAACAAAAGCAAACCACTGTTTGTTGTAGGCTGAACTAATCTGTCCCTCTGGGCTCTAGTCCCTAATGCCACTGACATGCACACTTAAAAATGGTAGACAACTAAACAGATTTTTAGATCCATGGATACAGTGAAAAAAGAAAAGTACTTTGAATTTAATTTAAAATAGTATTCAAGGATGCAGACTAATGCCCTGCTTTTATATTAGGTAAGATTTTACATCAGGTAAGATTTTTGTTATTCTCAAAATATATGGATGCCATATTGTACAAAGAAGTAGAAATGAATTATGGATCCTGTACTGGGATTTGAAAGGCAGTAATATACTTAATCTGCCAATCAAACATGTTGATGAGAAGCAAACTTATAAAAACTAATACTGAAGACTACAACTGCAACACTGAAGACTACGTTTTAACAGCTCATCCTGGCTTGTTCTTTCTTTACTTAGTAGTCATGCCACCAAAGCAAAATCTACAACACTGTTATTTCAAAAACAGCACATGTTTTTAATCTCATACCATATACACAATGAAGAAGAAGAAAAAGTACTAAAAGTACTACCGGGTTTTAAAGCAGTATAGTCTGAAGCTATAACTTTCTACTAATCAAAAGTAATATGTCAAAGTCCTAGCTTCTAAAAACAGATCTTTCCAAAGGCTACTCTTGCCAACTTTTTTTACACATTCAGTTAAATTCTGATGTTTTGCCACACCTGGAAATGATTATCCGACACAATTTTAAAATCCCACAAACTTCCTAAAGAATTCCTTCAGCCAAAGGAAAACTTACTTACCTCTGCAAAATGTGTCGAAGTACTATTGTGTATCCGGCTGCCGCCACCACCTAAAAAACTAAAGAGAAAAAGGAATGGTGGTAATTCTATTCCCAGAACAAGCTCCCTTCCCAGAAACTAAAAATAGAATGGCATAATGACAACAAAGCCCAATAAGGAAAAACAACTCATCCCAACATAACACCTACAAAGGAAATGATAAATAATGGCATGTGAATTAATCTATAGAAAATATAAACCACAAAATCAAGTGGATTTCAAGTGAATCAAGTGAAAATTTGGAGAGAGGGCACCACAAAGAAAGAAGAAGGACCTTGAGCTAGTAATACAATTCAAATTTGACCTAACAGAAAAGGAAAAACATTTATCCTCACAGAGGCTAAGAAAACAAAACAACATTTTACAATAGACCCATTCAACCATTCCATGATCACATTTGAGAAAAGAAGTTATTTCTTGGGAATGATTAAATGTAGTAATATAAGGGGTCTGGTGCAGAGTTTAGCACATCAGAAAAGGGTTCAAAATAAATATTTCTTCTTCTGATAATTTATCCTATACAGTACTTTGATTTTCCTGTCTACCTTTTTGGCCAATCTCAAATGCTATCTCCTCCATTAAATCGCTTCTGAACTCACCAACAAATGAGACTCTTCTATACTCCTCTACTCTTTGATTCCAAATTCTACCTTGTATTGTAAACACTTAGAATTAGCCTCATCCATTTCAACTCTTTCCCCTCCTTTCATAAGTATAAATTCAAAGAGCAAAAGCTGTATTTTATTAATGCCTCAAATTAAATATTTAGAGTATGTATAATGTGTTGGAAATTAGAGCACACCCATTACCTTTGAAAACTCCGCAATAAAATATCCTATATTGATAACTCAAAATAAAACCTGAAATACTGTCACATATATAAATGATAAAATAACTACTTATTCCCAAAAATCCTAAGAGCAGGAAAAGTATTAAATCCCACTGTTTCTATGAAATTTGTGAAGAGAAGAAAGTGGTTAAAAAAGGGAGAAAAAGAGGATGGAAAGAATCACAAGAACTGCTGAGTAACACTTTAAGAAAAACATATAAATGTACAAACATACATACATAAAAACACTCAACGATACAAAACCCACAAACTACAAACAGCTTTTATCTGAAGGATTACAATACCAATCCAAGCACTGCACGGAGCTCATTGAGGAAATAAACACAACCTGGTTAAACCAAAAGCAAAATCTAATGCCATTCTTTATGGAATCATTCTGAGGCCTTATTGTTTGACTAGAAACCATTACCACTTGTGTTTGTTTCAGAAATTAAAAATGCTTTTGTAAAAATCATTTCAATTCCATAGCAACTCCAAAAGTACCTAAACATTTATGCCACAACTAACTGAACTAGCAGACATCATAAAAAACAAACTTGCAAGGCTGTATATTCATTTTATTGCCCAAGCCTGACAAGCTTCCAAGGCTCTTCTTTCCTATCTTTTGTTTTGGTACTGGGAATCAAACTCAGGACCTAGCGCTTGCCAGGAAGGCATGGCGCCACATCTCCAGCCCTCTTCCTTCCTATCTTTACTGTGTGGTTTCAAGAATTCAAATATTAGTACGCAAACCATCAACTTTTATCTTTTAGGGTTCTGGTCCCCTTGTAACTCCTTCAACATTCCCTTTCCTTAAAATTCCTTTGCATTTTCAGTGATAGCACTAGTTATAAATGGATAATAAAAATAACCTCAACGTTCTGAGAAACTTTACAAAGCTTAAGAAAATTTACAAAGTGCCTCTCTACATGTATGTTTAGTAGCAGATGTGTCCCATTACCTCAAATTTATATACAAAGACTTTCTCTTATTTTTCCCATCCACTACTAACCACTGTAGTTGCTAAGTTCAAATTAGGAAATACAAATTTTGTAGAAGGAAATATCATGCTGCCTCTAAGACACTAATTTAAGAGAAAAAACACTGATGTCTTTCAAAATACAATCTTTACATTTGAGTAGTTGTTACCAATAGTCCCTAAACAGAACAATCTTTGACCGATAAGGGCACAAATAAAAGAATTAGGTCAAATAAGAACAAGATCCATAAAATTCACAGCCCTGTGCCTCACAAAGATGCATTTTGCAATTAACCATCACACTCATTTATAACTGTATTTTGTTTTGTTTTTGAGACATGGTCTTGTTATATAGGCAGCTGACCTCAGATTCATCACGTAGCCCAGGCTGACCCCAACTCACAATCAATCCTCTTGCCTCAGCTTCCCAAGTGCTGGGATTACAGGTGTGTGCCATCACACCTGTACCTGTATTTTGTAAAAAAGTACTATCTGCCTAAAGAAACCGAGATTAGTTTCTTACTTAGAAAAAAATAAGCCCATTAATTATTCCCCTACAATCAATATCTTTATTTAACACATGCAGTGTGAAAGTGCCTGAAATAAGTATTTAGTGCAATTATGATAGCACAAATAAAAAAGCTACACTGTACCAAGTCGGCATGCCATCCACACATGCTAATTTAATTTTGCTGTCATGTTAATCTTATAGGTTTAGCATTTGCATTGTTATTTAAAAACCAAGCATGTTATACCAACATTTAAGTGTTTATACCAAACTGAATCCCATGCCATACATTGCCCCAGAAGCTCCAGCTCATTTACACATATAGTCACCAATCATTAATAAAGTAAAACTAACAGTACATACTGTATAATGTGTAGTTTTCCTGGTTGTAGAATGAACCTTCAAATTTAGATTCTGCAATAGTAAAGGAATTATCTACTATAGCCATTAGAATCCCCTAGTCACTCTAAGATTATTGTAACCAGTTGGTATTTCTTGGATTGTTTAACCAGACAGCCCCCAAAAAACAAATGTGCCATCGGGGTTAGCAAAAGAAAATGCCAATACCAAAATCAATGTTACTTTATAATTGTTTTTATATCTCTACTGATGCCAATGAGAACAAATTTCAAGTATTATAAATTCAAATATTAATACACAGTGGGCAAGATAGTAAAAATTTGACAGCAACAACCTTAACAAGAACAAAGATTCTAAGGCTTCATAAGAGTAACAACACAGTTTTGCTAGCTAGAACATCTTTACTTCCTTAAAGTCTTATCAGAAGTCACTCCGTAGCCCACCAAAGATGTATGATAGCAATTTAACCTTCAGAAACAAAGTGGTCACTGAAAACTAACCAATAATCTAAGAGATTCCTGAAGTCCGAGAAAATAAATGAAGACTTACCAGATTTACTCTGATATGGGTATAGAGGTCCCCAAGAAATGATATAATCAGAAGCTGTGGATCTCATCATACCCATTCTCATATGACTTTCCAAATTCTCTTTTCTTGCCCTTCCTTCTCCCATCTTCTGCCCTCACTTGTGTGTGCACACACGTGCATACTCACACTCATATGTATTCCCTTTCATCAAATTTAGAAAACAAACTCCTTCGAGTTCATTCAGTTGATACTACAGAAAACAGCTTTATAAAAGAATGTCTGATTTATTCATTAGCTTGTACAATACCTGGAATCATCTGTCACTTCTTCAATAAACCCCGATTCACATCTGGGACATATATATTCCTATAAAAGAAGGGAAAAAGCAAATAAAAGTTTTTCATTAGGAAGACAACTATGTAGTTTCAGAATAACATGCAGTATATAAGTTGATAGTATGTGATGTTTTATGTACTTGTTGGTTCTCAGGATTTTTTTTTATTACATTCTGGCAAATAAAGAAGTCTGTAAGATACGTGTAAAATATCTTTCACAGCTAGCTAAGTGGTTCCCACTGGCAGATGAAAGACGGAGTGTCAAAGATTTGTTGCAAGGTTTTTTGTTTTACCTTTTTTATTTTTGGTACCAGGGATCGAACTCAGGACCTTGCGCTTGCAAGGCAGGCAGTGGCACTACTGAGCTAAATCCCCAGCCTTGTTTAGCTTTTTAATTTGGGTAGGTTTATTTTTTTGTTTTGTTTTGTTTTGGGTTTTTAGTAGCAGCATTAGGATGGCTGGTGTATGTTTTTAGCTGCAATTAATTTGTCATTTAATTTTCTCAAATCTAAAGTAAAAACTCTACATCAGGGCAATAAAAGATTAATATTGATGGATACAGAAACTACTATTTTTTACTATGTGTACACAGAAGACAAACTGAATCACAGCATAAATCAATTTATAGACTAGGAAATTACAGTGGGACTTAAAACATTTCTAATCTATTTCTGATTATCAATGGTTCTAAATACAACTTAACATTATTAACTATTCCACAGAAACTATAATTCAAAAAACCAAAATAATTCCATTAACTCAATTTCTATTTCCTTCAGTAATAAATCATTCTCTTAAATAATAGCAAGCTGTCAGGCATAGTGGTGTATGCCTGTAATCCCAATACTCAGGAAGCTGAGATAGGAAGATCACTGTGAGTTCTAGGCCAGCCTGGGCTACACAGTTAGTTTAAGGCCAGTCTGAAATACATAGTGAGATTTTTCTCTCAGAAAATCAAAAATAAATTAATAGTAATAATATCAAGCTTTGAGGTTAAGAAAGAATACACTTTACAGAGTGCCTTATCGGACTTTTAGAAAGCATATTTTAACTACATATTAAAACAGATCTGGGAAAGACATTTTCAATTATTTCCTTGTTCCCTGTAGTACTTTCGGATCCCTGAAGCTTTGTTTTATCTGATGATCATGCAGCTGTATTTGTCTCCTCAAACAAAAATAAGATTGGTAACCAAACAGCCAAATGTTTTCTTAAAAGGGCTGTAAAGAAAATAAGATCAATTCTTCATGTCAAAGAGATTTGTTTGCTAGTCACTGAAAAGGGAAATTATGTACTTAGGACTAGGATGATAGGAAACAGCAGACACAGAGATTGGAAGGGAGTAGTATGTATATATGCTACCGAAGTGAGCATAGAAACATAGTATGACTATGGATACTGAAGATAGGTAGACAAAAGACAAGATTATTAGAAACTTCAAATCACCATGAACTTAACCCTGTGCAGAGGAAGCTCTCAACCTTTAATCTCCACTATGGACATTAAGGGTGAGACACATCCATATTGGGCATACTATACTCTAGAAATAAACTGGAGACCATATTGATCTCTGAATCTTCCCTCTACTCCTTCATCCTTCACTCTCTCAGGTAGTTTCCAACCTATCCTTTTCTCTCCCATTAAGAAAATTATACAAATTCAAGTGAGATTGATTTTAGAAGGCTAACCTTAAATCTATTCTAATGTCTAAAATGAAGAACAACTGAACCTAGTGTGGTATTGCATACCTGTAATCCCAGCACTGGAGAGGGTGAAGCAGGGGATCATTAAGTTCAAGGACAGCCTAAGTTGCGTAAAGAGACTCTGGTTCCAAAAACCTCAAAAACAACCCCCCCAAAAAAAAACTTAAATTTTTTTTTTTTAAATCACAAAGTATAACTGATCATAATTACAGTGCTGGGGCCTCTTCTTTCTTCCCTTTCCCTCTCTCACTATCCCCACCACTTTAAATACAGGCATAGCTCATTCAGATAATGCTTCATTTTTTGTAGTAAAGTTACAGAAACATGGATGTGTCAAACCCACATTTATTCTTTAGAATATTTCCATTGATTATTAACTTTAATTTTCTGAATTTTATTCTATTAAACAATGAGTGCTTAACAGGAAAGTATTGCATTTTTAATATTTATTGTTTTTAAAAAAGCATCAAAATTTTCAATATCAACTGTTTTTTGTTGTACAAAGTCTAAAAAAGAACAACAGAAATCCCTACATGAACTACAATGAAAATACCAATAGCACCCTATAAAAAAAAAAATCTTTACTTCAATTATCACACCTAAGGCAGTCTTCACACATGATAACAGCACATTCCAAACACATATATTGCTTACACCAACAGCATGTGTGTTTTGCTTTCCTGGCCTTTTTTGTAGGACACATTTCACATCTCACTGGTCTTCCTGTTTTATCCAGAGGTCATTATATTATACAATGTGTAGTTAATAGGAACATAAAATATCAATACAACGAAGTATTAAATTATTAATATGTATTGTGTTTAGAATAAACATCAACATTTTCACATCAGCTGTGTACCTGCTTACAAAACCTAAAAAAAATCAGAAATAAATCCCTATGTGAACTACAATGAAAATACCAAAAGCACTCTACAAAAAAATCTTTACTTCAATTATCACACATAAACAAGAAAATAAGGTATCAATAAAATATCAAATATGTAATGAGTGCTTAGAATAGACATCATCATTTTCACATCAGCTGTGTACTTGCTTATAAAACCTAAGAGATAACATCAGAAATAAAAACCTATGTGAACTGCAATGTAAACACAAACAAAAGTCTACCACAGAAATAATCTTTGTTTCAACTGTCACACCCAAGGCAATCTTTACATATGACAACTGTATGTTCCATGCACATGCCTCACTTACACTGACAGCATATGTGCTTGGCCTTCCTTTTCTATGTGGCAGGTCATTCTTGTCATCTCTTCTCTTACTGTTTTGCCAGGAGCTTCCTATTATCTTATATAATGGGCACTTAGCAGGGAAATCAGATATCAATAAAATATCAAATGTGTAATGAGTACTTAAACATTAACATTTTCACATCGGCTGTTGCTTACAAAACCTAAAAGATAACATCAGAAATAAAAACCTATGTGAACTACAATGACAATACCAATAGAACTCTACAATAAAAATAATCTTTGCTTCAACTGTCACACCCAAGGCAGTCTTCACACATGAAAATTGCATGTTCCATACAGAAGTATTGCTTACACTGATAGCATGTATGTTTCGTTTTCCTGTCCTTTCTTGTATGGCACAGTTGACATCTTTTTGGTTTTCCTGTTGTCATAGCAGGTCTTTGGGACACTGTGCCTGCTTGTTCACCTATCAGCTCACCAGTGTGCTCCATAATTCTTTTGCATAGTTACCTGGGCAGAATCATTCTGTTTTTCCTCTGCTATAAATAATCTCTCATGAGTTCCAGTCCCAACCCTCTAAGGAAATGTATCTGTGGTATTTTGCACTTATTATTATCTTTGTAAACTATCAAACTATTTATGCCACACATGTTTAGGATGGAGTAAAACACAGTCGCTGGCCAATGCTTTGTGTTTCAAGTGACATCACAGTTACTGCATAACTCATTAACAACATCTACTCCACCTTTGGTTTTGTTGTATAAAGTTTCCTTTTTGTCAAGATTTCCTTATTAATACTTCCATCACGGTGCAAGGTTGACATCAGCAGAACCAGTTTGCTTTTCTTTGCTATATACAAGGCTAATGTAAATCTTTCTGAAATCCAAAGATGGTACTATACAATTCTCTGTTTTAAAATTGCAACACTTCATTGGGAATTTCTGCTTTGTTCTTGCATATAGTTCCTGCAGTGGTCAACTTGTGCTCTGTTAGCAAACAGAACATTGACTAGGGGCCAGGGATTTAGCTCAGTGGTTCCACCTCCTGCCTTGCAAGCAGAAGGACCCGAGTTCAATCCCCATTACAAAAAAAAAAAGAGGAAATGTAACACTGATTAGAAACTGGTAAGCCACCTGCTGAATGTCACATTCCAATTAGTTTGAGAGATGGAGGCAACAAGTATGTTCACAACACCATTTGATTTATTACTACACAAATAAGGACCTGATGGCTGAGTTCCAGGAAAAATTTCTAAACTGAAAGCATAATAAGTCTTCAGATCTACATGAGCATATATTTTTATGCCATTTTGACCCATTACTTTTCCATAAATCTTTCACATTCCTGTAATTAGAGACAAAAGGATCACAAGTTCAAATCCAGCCTAGGAAACTTACCAAGATCTTGTCTCAAAATAAAAATAAAAACTTAAATTTTAAAAGGACTGAGGATGGAGCTCAGTGTGAAGCCCCTAGGTTGAATATCCAGTACTGGAAGGAAGGAAGGAAGGAAAGAAGGAAGGAAAGAAGGGAAGAAGGGAGGGTGGGAAGGAGGAAGGGCGGGAGGGGAGTGAAACTTACTGTGACTGCTCAAAGTCAAAGTAGAGTACATGTGTAGAAATAACCTAGTAGGAGTCGAGAGTGGTGACACAGGCCTATAATCCCAGCACTCTGTGGGTGAGGCAGGTGGATCATGTTTAAACCCAGCCTGGGCAATTTAGTGACTTAGCGAGACCTTGTCTCAAAATCCAAAAAAAGGCTGGGAATGTAGCTCAGTGCAAAGGCCCTAGGGTCAATCCCCAGTACAAAAAAGGGAGGGGGATTAAGGGGGAAAGCTACCTATATTTACTAAGTATCTATGATGTCCCTGACACTGTGTTTTTCCTCTTAACTACTCTGTGTGGTGAATATTGTTATTTCTATTTTGTAGACAAGAAAGTGAAGTAAACAAGATCTCCCAACCCATACACTCTTCATTTGTTTGTTTGTGACAGGGTCTTGCTTTGTAGTTCAAGCTGGCTTTGAACTCACTATGTAGCTCAGGCTGGTCTTGAACTCGTGGCGATCCTTCTGCCTCATACTCCCAAGTGTTGGGAATACAGGTATGTGCCAATACACCTGGCCCATATGCTCTTCAGCAATGTGACCGTCTCCCCCCTTTTAAGAGGTGAAATCTGTTCCTCTATTGCTTTGACTCTAGTAAGCCCTGCATTTAATAGGTAGACTATTACATTGGTTCCAGAACACTTAATTGCCTGGCAGTTTCTGCTGTCTAACTCTAGAAACTTGAGAAGTCATAATGGTAAATCTATTACAGTCTGTTGGATAGAGAAACCATGTCAAAGAGCACTGAGATGTCAGACAGAGAAAAAAAACCACCTTAGTTAGAGGTCTAGCCTAGTAGAGCCTTCAGGTGGCTCCATCTTCAGGTACTACTTTTGGGCACAACCACAAGAAAGACCCAAAGGTGAAAGCAGACCAGCTGAAATATGACAAATAGTTGTTTTAAGTCACTAAATTTGGGATAACTTCTTGGGCAATAACTGAAAACCTGAACAATGCCCTTGGGACTTTAAACCTTGATCTTTCTTGAATCCAAAATTCCATATTCTTTTCATTAAACTACACTGAAAATAATTGTACTTTTAAAGGAAAAAAATCAATAATCATAATTTGCTGAAGACTGAATGGAAAAGTTTATAACAGAATCTGAAGAGGCTTTGGAAAATCAGCAGCCAATTATACTGTCTCCCCACTCACATCCACAGTGGAACATTACTCTTGTGAACTTCACACAATCCAAAGTCTGAACTTCAAGCTTACAAATTCAAAAATCTAGTGTGGTACTCCAAGAGAGAACCAATCTCTTGAAGAAAGATTTCATACAAAACCAAATTTAGAGGTCATCTCCATAAAACCCAGAGGGCCAATTTTTAAAATTACAATTAAAAAGTAATCAAAAGGCCCTTTAACTTATACTATTCAGCAGTCTTTTGCGGGGGGTTTTTTTGTGGTTTTTTGTTTTGTTATTTGAGACAGGGTCTCGCTATGTAGTTTAGGCTGGCCTCAAACTAGCAGTGATCTTCCTGCCTCAGCCTACCAAGTCCTGGGATTACAGGTGTGCACCACCATGCCTGGCTATTCAGCAGTCTGTCTTTTTTTTTTGGTACCGGGGATCGAACTCGGGTCCTTCCACTTGCAAGGTAGGCAGCAGAACCACTGAGCTAAATCCCTGGCCCAGCAGTCTTACAGCCTAGAGGAAAGAGTTTTGGAATCAGCTGAATTACAATTTCAGGTCTCCACTTATAAGGTTTATTAAAGATTAAACTGTTTACAAAATACTAACTCAGTGCCTGTCTCATTAGACAGAAGACAGTATGTATCGCTATTAGTTACTCCAGATTATAATCCTTGTTTAATAAACAGAAAACTAGAGCAAGAACAGTGGATATACATCTGTGTCATCACACTAGGATAACCTGATATACCCATCCCCACTACAGACAGAAACCATATCCTCAAAGTTAGGGACCTGGGATCCCTCTTCTCTGAGCAATAGCACAAACTGCTACAGCACAGTTTATGTTGGCCTCTGACTCTTCCTTTTCAATGCCTCACTGCTGACCCACACTCCCACACCCCCTTTACAGAGTCTCTCATTCACGTGGTTGACGACTTATTTAAAAAGAAGTTTCCAGTTTAAGCACTTTGAAATTACTGTAGTCCTCTGAACCCAAGAAGTCTCAAGCAACTGCTCTCCTGGCTACGAATCAGAAAACAACGGGCCAGAGGTTTAGCTCAGTGGTTCCGGTGCCTGCCTCGAAAGCACAAGGTCCCGAGTTCCATCCCTTGTACCAAAAAAAGAAAAGAAAAGAAAAGAAAAGAAGCTTTCACAATCAGACAACACAAGTGCTTAGGGATGTAGCTCAGTGGTAGAGTGCTTGCCTCACATGTGCTAGGACCTGGGTTCAATCCCTAGCACCAACCAACCAGGCAACATAAGCCAATAGTTTTAGTGTTATAAAGGATAACTATATAACTTAAATACTGTGTGAAGAGCTGTGATTCAGTTCCAGGATAAAAACTGCCTTGATTTCTGGTTTCCCTCTAAGAATAGTAATATTCACAACCTTCATCACTTTGTTCCTTCATTCAGGCTGTAAGTGAACACTGACATTATCAGAGATTCCAAACAAGAGTATATAATCAACCAACCTTCTTTAGCTCATTGTGTACCAAGGCAGAAAATCAGGTCACAGGACAAAGCGTTACTTGATATAAGCTTGATTGGATGGATGGGTAAGAAGCCAAATTTTCTAAGAAAAAAAAGACTAAACTACAAGAATTAGTCAGGAAAAAAGTTAACTACACATAATATATATGGCCTGAAAAGACTTATAGTTTCTGCTTACTCACACTAAAGGCAGAAGTATAAAAACTCAGCATAGATATAAAATGGTAAATGATCCAAAATCACAAATCTTTAGCTTAGATGTATACCATAATAGCCTGGAAGCAAAATTTATCTTCTTACTTTCAGTTTAGACTGATAGAATCTTCTTTCATAAACTGACATTTATGCATTCATATTCTAAGCTCTAAATTTAATGTACCAAGCACTGTGCAAAAAGAAAAGTAATATAGATTGTTACCGTAATCACCTACAAAGTGTATGCTCTACAAAAATTCCACTTCCACTAATTACATTCTGGCGATTAGAGAGGAAACGGCACAAAAAAAAAAATCTGGGACACTCAACCCAAAGTAAGAATTGAATAGTGTATCTGGAGCCAGGGATTCAGCTCAGTGGTTTTGCTGCCTGCCTTGCAAGCGCAAGGACCCGAGTTCAATCCCTGGTACCAAAAAAATAAAAAATAAAAATAAAAGAATAGTGTATCTGAAGCCAAGCAAGTAATTTGTACGTGGGTATTTTTCAAATGGGATATTAATCAATGGTCTGTTAAGGGGGGAAATCTGGAAAAGGCTAAATTTTAAAATTAAGCACGCTGCTATACTGAATGGTTTTTCATAACCATTATTATGCTAGTCTGTGTCATGAAGAGATTCAGACAGTGAAAAAATTTAGTATGTACTATTTTACCATGATATCCTGGCACACAGTTTGAGAAACTGATTTAGACTACTGAATTCCAGACCATTAGATTCCACAAAGCCGCTCAATTTCAATTTTTAAAAAACAGAACCCACATGATTGCCAATTTTTTAATTTTGTAAAGTAAAAACTTTTTTTGTAAATCTCTACCTACTATCACTTGGTTTTTCCTTGCAGTACTGGGGATTAAATTTAGGGCCTCACACACTCAGGCAAACACTCTACCACTGAGCTAAATCCATAGCCCTTTTATTTCATTTGGAGACAGAGTCTTGCTACGTTGTCCAGGATGGCCTGAACCTTGGATTCTTCTGTCTTAGCCTCCTGAGGAGCTGGGATTACAGGTGTGGAGCACTATGCCCAGCCATCATTTCAATTAAAAATATCACTTTAAAACCAAAAAGATGGTGAGAGTGCAGACTGGTGCAACCACTGTGGAAATCAGTATGGAGACACCTCAAAGAACTAGGACTACAGGTCCCATTTGACCCAGCTATTCTCCTTCTGGGTATCTTCCCCAAAGAATTAAAAGAATCATACCACAGCGATATATGTGCACCTATGTCTACAGTGGCACAGTTTGTAATAGCTAAAGTTTGGAAATAGCCCAAGAGCCCATCAACTAGAAACTGGATAAAGAAGGTGTGGTTTTTTTATAAAATGGAGTACTACTCAGCCATAAAGAATGAGAAACTAGAGTCATTTATAGCTAAATGGATGCATACTGAGGCCATACTCTTAAGTGAAATAAATAGGACACAAGTATAAATACTAGATAATTTCTCTAGTGTGAGAAACTGAAAGTGTAAATAAGGATGAAAATGATTAAAATGAATAATTGATAATTTCAAACAGGAAAAGGTCCAAAGGTGTAGGGGTGGTGGGAGGGGAAGGGTAAAGGGAGGAAGGGAAAGGAAAAATTATGAGAAAGAAAAAAAAATGGAAACAAAGTCTATGTAAATAGGGAAGGGTGGTGGGGGTGAAGGGCGCAAAGGTGAATGGGGGAAAAAATAAGAACCAAGATACATCATGTACAGGTACAAACACCCAATGATAAACGTAAATGTATTGTATACCTAAAATGTACCAATTAGTATATAAATAAAAATTTAAAAATTAAAAAAAAAATAAAACCAAAAAGATAGGGATAAAGCACAGACCTTTAAATTACAGATCAGTTCTTTACATTAAATATATTTAACACTGCCCTTCTTTGCACCACTGCCTTCAAAGCAATCCAAAACCTGATAGAGATCTCTTCATCAAAATACAAATACTTGGAATTCTTATCTTCCATCAAGGAGATAAGAGAATTTCACATTACCAGCATTAAAACTTCCCTGCTGGACTAGGGATATAGATTTTGTGATAGAGTGCTTGCTTGGAATGCCCAAGGCCCTCAGTTAATTCCCAGAACCATTAAAAGAAAGTATGGCCCTGTTCAATGTAACAAAGGAAAATCCTGACATTGCTTTGCATTATGTCCTGGATCCTGATCCTAACATTTTCAAAACTGCTAATTATGATAAAAAAAAATACCTATGTGCTAAGTTTGTTAATTCATTAAGTATATTGTTTCCAAGGTAAAATTTTAACTGAGTAAGATTAACTCAGTGGCTCTCCTATGATCTTGTGATCTTTGTGGAAAAATATAGAACAAAATTCTTGATATGGCTGTGTCTAGATGTCCCCCAAAGCCTCATGCACTCATAGGTGTGGCTTTTTCAGAGTGGCCGGATCTAGAGTGTGATCCTGGAGTTGATTCATGGTGTAATGCAGTGTAGCTAGGATCCAAGGGCACTAGGATTAGGGGTGTGAGTGCTACCCACACTAAATAGCTTGGATAAGATATAAGGGATAAAAAGAACTGTGGTCATTCCTTGGTTTTTTTGTGTTTTTGTTTTTGGTACCAGGAATCAAGCTCAGGACTTTGTGCTTGTGAGGCAGGTGGCAGCACCACTGAGCTAAATCCCCAACCTAATCCCTTGTTGCTTTGCTACCTTCTGCCAACCATGAACTCTTCTGTGATGCCAGCCTGACTTGGAGCCACCCCATTACAGACTGAAACCTCTATAAACTGTGAAACTCTACAAGTAAACCTTTCCTCCTTTTTTTTCTTTTTGGTACCGGGGATTAAACCAGGACTTTGCACTTGCCAGGCAGGCACGGCACCACTGAGCTACATCCTGGGCCCCAAACCTTTCCTCCTTCTAACTTTGAGTGTTGCGTATTTTGTCTCAGCAAAGAGAGAAAAGTAACTAAGGCAGAATTTGGCAGCAGAGAAGTGGGCTCATTCCTGTGACTCCACCTGACCATGTGGTTCAGGAGCCTTTGGGAATGACTTGTGGGAAAAGTTTGGAAAGGTTTGGAGATGCTAGCTGAAAAAGGAGAGCTGGAGTGCCTTATGTTTCACTTGATGGGAGACTCTGGTCAGAGTTCAGAAGACCTGAAGGCTGCTAGAAATCCTGCTGGTAAAGATCAGGCTCAGGAGGATTTTGCTGGGAAGAAGACTGCATTGGCTGTTAGACTCCAATTTGTGTTATACCTTGGCAGAAAGTTTGTCTGCATTTTGCTTGTGTCCAGAGACTTTGCCAGAGACTAAGATTAAGGGCTGTGGACTAATTAATCTTGGAGAAAAAAAAATTCAAGTCTAATGTTGAGGCGGTGGCTTGGCTATTGTTGGGGGCTTTTAACCAGATTTATGTTGAGAACCAAGAGCAAAGAGCCCAACAGAATGATTTAAAACATTTTGAGTTTGGCCAGAAAGGAAGCTCCAGTAAAGTTTGTAGCCTGCAAAGATGGAGCAGAGGAAAAACTGGTCACTGAAAAGACTAGCAAAAAAAGCCAAATATTTCAAAATAAAACAACAGAAAAGATGGCCTGAGGCTGTCACAAAAACTAACAGCACTCCAGCCTCTGCAGCCTCAGAATTGCAAAGGTGAAAGGCTGCTTTGAGAAGAGAACCCCAGAGCACCATGTTCCAGAATGGTGGCAGCCTAGGGAAGTTGTTCCTTGGGATTTGGTTCACAGGCACTGGACCCTACAGCCGACAGAGAAGGAAGCCTGGCTACTGCTCCAGCTTGCCATCATCCACGTGGTGCTGGTTTTAGGCACATGCAGAATGTAAGAGTTGTGGGGTCAGGAAGGCTTCCACCCAGATTTCAGAAGAAGGCCTGGGAGGCCAGGCAGTGTGCTCCTGGGAGAGCAGTGCGTGAAGCTATGAGTGTGAAGCTGAAGGTGCAGTAGAGACCCCAGAAGTTTGGAGAAGGCAAGAATATGGATCAGCTGAGAAAAACTGCAAGGAGGGACCAGAGCCAGCCCCACAGAGAAGCCAAGGGAACTACAACCACCGGCAGTGCCAAAGGGGCAGAGTCACCCAAGCCCTTTGGAATTCACAACTTGCCACAGATTGTCGGGGATGCTGGAAGTGCAACTGTGGGCCTTAATGTTTGCCCTGCTGGATTTTGGACCTGCATTTTTCCAATTCCCTTGTATCCTGTGGGGAGTGGTGTCAGCCAAAAAGCTTCATTTTAATTTTACCCTGTTATAAATGGCCAGGAGACTATGTAATGGGGAACCGTGTCTCTCCAATAACTCCAATGTTTCCCTTTAGAGTTTGCCCTAGCAACAAGGTGAACCTTCTGTAACCCCAGGAAACAAAGTAGCCCATGAGGGCGAGGAATGTCTAGAAAACTAGCAAAAAACGAAGCAGGTGTTTTGGATAAAGGTCATGGTTAATGACCTAACTCACTGAGTGTATAAAAGAGAGGTGAAAATAAACTTGCTTGCTCGGTCTTGGGAGCCCTCCCGACTCTGTCTCTTTGTCTTATTTTCTCAGTCCTCCTTTCCCCCATTCAGGAACCTTTCGACTGGTGACGGCTGGTCCGTCACAGTATCCCCCTATTTGCACCTTTGGGAATGGAAATTTCTATCTTGTGCCATTGAATGTTGGAAGTGTTTAACTTTCTTTTCATGTGTACAGGGGCTTGCAGCTAAGAATTTGCCTTATATCTCAGAGACTTTGGACTTGGATTTTTCAGCAATGCTGAAACTGTTAGGACTTTGGCAACTCTTGAAGATGGACTAAATATCTTTTGTATAAAGGAATGTGCATGAGTCTTTGGGTGGCCAGTGACGGAATGTTATGGCTTGTGTCTAGATGTTCCCCAAAGCCTCATGCAGTCGTAGGTGGGGTTCTTCAGAGGTGGCTGGATCTATAGTGTGGGATGCTGGAAGTGATTCATAGTGCAATGCTAGGATCAAGGGCACTAGGATTAAGAGTGTGAGTGCTACCCACACTAAACAGCCTGGATAAGATATAAGAGATAGAAAGAACTGTGGTCATCCCTTGTTGCTTTGCTACCTTCTGCCCCCCATGAACTGTTCCTCCTTTGCAATGCCACCCTGACTTGGAGCCAAGCTAATTACAGACTAAACCTCTAAAACTGTAAGCCAAATAAAACTTTCCTCCTTTAACTTTGGGTGTTGGGTATTTTGTCTCAGCAATGAGAAAAAAGTAACTGAGACAATTCTCTTTACAAAATTCAACAAGACCCAGGAAAATCATTAAACTATCGAGAGCAAGAATAAACACAACTAAACTTTAGCCTTATTTTACAGGCAAGGAAAACTAAAGCCCTTGAAGGTTCAATAATGTGTTTAAAGGTTAAATGAGAATGTTTTTTCCCACAGTAGCAATACTATCTATCTATCTATTCATTTATTGGTACTGGAGATTGAACCTAAGGCCTTTACATTGAGCTACATCTTCAGCTCTTTTTTTTTAATTTTTAAATTTAAGACAAGGTCTCTCTTAGTTGCCAGGGCTAGGCTCAAACTTGCCAGCCTCTTGCCTCAGACACCCACAATGGTGGGATCACATCCACATAGCACCATGCCCAGCTCTTTTCAAAATGAGCAGATGACATAGCTCAGTGGTACAACACTTACCTAGGATGCAGGAGGTTCTGGCTTCCACCCCCAGCATTCCCCCCCCACATACACACACAAAAGTAGGATGCTAATATATATTAAATAAGTTCCTCTCATTGAATCAATGTATACTTAAGAGAGAATAACAAACCAATAATTTTAGTGTATTAATAAAGCAAGGTTGAAACTTTCAGGGGACTAATAGTTTTTTTCATTTCATTTTTTCATTTTTATTTCATTGAAATATCACTTCTGCCTGCCTCGCAACCACAAGGTCCTGAGTTCAATCCCTGGTACCAAAAAAAAAAAAGAAAGAAATATCACTTCTGATCACTTGGGGGTCAGGGTTACCAGGGATTGAACTCCAATCCTTGTGCTTTCAAGGCAGGTGGCGGAACCACTGAGCTGAGCTAAATCCCCAGCCCCTCTGATCACTTTTTAATGCAAATCACATGTTATTAAACAGAAAGTAAATACACTATTATAGTTTTCACACTATATCTGCAATCCAAATACAGTAATTTTTCAAAGCAATAAAGTTAGGCTATAAAATTTCCATTCTTCAACCTAATTTTTCTTCACTAGGTACATTGGTACCTCTAATAATTCAGCAGTTACCATATTACAAGATTAGGACCTAGTAACTAGCACTATAAATTCAAAATCAGGGAACAAACAGCTTATTAATTTGTTTAAAAGAAAATGTATTCACACTAGAAAACGCACTAGATGAAGTAAAGTTATATTGAACATAATAAGCTACAAATGATTAATGAATAACTGCTTTAAAAGCCAATCAGCCATTCTGATACGCATGTAATTATGAAAAGTCTCTTCTACTTAGAACCTCTCATAAATAGTAATAGAACTACGCTTAACAAGAGGCTTAACTCTGACTGCCTCTCATAAGCAGTAAGTGGTCCACTGGCTAAATCCTTTTTTTCAGTCTCTGAGCTTGTGCTTTGTCTTTGTTTGTTTTTTTAATAAACAATAGTATCCCCATCATTTTCAAACGGTCCAAAGGCAGAAGGTGAGAAAGGGTGGGCAGGGGAAGGGGGAGGTAAAAAGAATTAAGATGTGTTATATACATGCACCAGCTCCCTACAATGAATCTAATCATTATGTACTGCAAACACATACTAATAAAAACTTTAAAAATTATAAAAAACAAAAACAAACCAAAGGCAGAAATTGACAAGAAAAAGCCTACAATTACAATTCTTTCATTAAACAAATAGTAATTAACAAATGCTTATTATGTACCAGGCACTGTTTGAACACTGATGAAAAAGGAAATAGCATTGATTAGTAAGGAAATGAAAAGGAAAAGGCACATAGGAGGACTTGTGTAAAGAACAAGTAAATCTTTGTCAAGTACAATTTGTAAAAGTCTAAAAGACAAAGACTGAATCTTGCAATATAAAAAGTTACAGTACTAAAGTAATGAATAATAAGAGAAAAGAGTGAATGATCAAATGGAAAAAGGAAAAATGTTTTCTTGTATGACTAGACATCATGGCGGGAGGAGGGAGTCCTAGGGACCATGTCCAGAGTGCTCCACCACTGAACTACATCCCCAACCCTTACTTTTTATTTTGAGATAGGATCTTGCTAAATTACCCAAGCTGGCCTTGAATTTGCAATCCTCCTGCCTCCTGCCTCAGCCTCCCAAGTAGCAGGAATTACAGGTGTACACCACCATGCCAGCTAGAAGTCATTCTTAAATGAACATAATACAGTTGACTAAGGACATGTTTGACATCTATGGAAGTGTCTTTAAAAAGTCCTACCAAAATTTAGGCTAGGGACATAGCTCAGTGGTAGAGTATATAGCCTAAAATGGGCGAGACCCTGGGTTTGATTACCAGCACTGGTAAAAAAAAAAAAGAATGTGTTACTGACATTTAATAGGCAGATTCAGTAAAGCCTAGGAGAAAAAACGTCTCTATTCTCAAACTTCCATATGAATTTAAAAAAAACTTTATAATTACCAAAGCCTAGGAACTACTTCCACTCTACGTATAAAACACTGTCTTTCTGCAAGATTTTAATATGCAGAAAAAGTCCAGAAAAGTTAACTGCTGGCTAAAGTAAGAGAAAAGTACATTTTCTTTTACTTGTACCTTTACCAAGAATTAGTCAGCATTCTGTTTCTCATGGCATTTAAATTGCAAATCTCCTGTAACAGTCCACCTGGATTGCTATCATGTCAAACTGATGGTATGTCTGATAACAACATCTACTACATTACATCTTCCTATTAGGAGCAACTCAGTATTTATAGATTAATATATATACTATTTTCCCCAGTACTACAAAAAAAATGAAAAAGAAGAAAACTGCCAGACACAACAGCACAGACTTGTAATCCCAGCTGCCAGGAGACTGAGACCAGAAGATTGCAAGCTCAAGGCCATCTTGGGCAATTTCACAAGGCCCTGTTCTCAAAAAGGGCTGGGGAACAGCTCAGTGGTAAACCATTTGCCTAACACAAGGCACTGGGTTCAATCCCTAGTACCACATCATGATGATGACGACGATGATGATGATGATATCATGTTACTTTTATTTATCCTTTAGCTTATAGCTGGAGAATTTCTAAAATTATATATAGAAGAAAGCTATTTCACTTGTCTATTCCATTTAATTAAAGTCTGTATTTAAAAATATTTATTATCAAAAGAGGGTACTGGGTCTGAGATGTTTGAGAATCACCAGGTTAGAAGATTAGCACCACTGTAGGATATACGCAGTTCTCAGCTAACTCAGAAAAAAGCAGAAAAGAGTAACTACAGCAATTTCTTTTTGTTGTGATCATGTAAATTTTAAGTCTGGTGAGAAGCGAACACAATGAAACCTTTATTGAAGATGGTTCTATTAAAGTCTATTCAAATCTGTAAAGGCAAGGAGATATACAGAATCTTGTCTACTAAGAAGTTCTCTATAACACTTGCTGAAATCATAAAGAAGATTATTAACAGGCTTTCAAGGAAGGCAAAACTAAGAGGTTTCTTTTGGGAAAAGAGAGCCAACAGTCATCACAGAAGGAAAGTATTCCTGGTTATAATCAGGCAAGTTGACATACTTCAATGTGACACACAAGCATCCAAGTACTACTAACAAACAAAAAAGAAAAAAACCTTAAGAAAGAAAAATCTTTTCAAAACCTTACCTAAACTTCTGCATTTGAAACTGTAGACAATCTAAAACTTCCTATGTCTGTACAAATGAGAATTGCTCATCATTCTCACACTGCCTTTCAATCAGGATTATGCGGCTCCATTCCTTCAAATGCTCAGCCAAGCATCTATACTAGGTGTACCTATTATTTTATAATGCGGTATACTAAGTAACTTGAAAGGGTCAAGTGACTAACTTCCAGTCCCACTAAAAATTAGTATTAGAACAAGGATTGATAACTTCAATCCACCCTCTCAGCCAAGAGTTTGAGAAACTATAGTTTAAGCACAAAATCTCCCACGCTCATGAAACTTCTCAATAACTGTAAGAGAAACACAAAATAAAATGTGATTAATACTAAGGTGTGCTACAGAAAAATTAAAAAGTAAGGCTTGTCTGCTTTTGGTTTTGTTTTCAAACTGGAATTTCCAGCTGTTTTACTAAATTATATGCAGTGTTACTAACTCAATTAATTCCCAACTGACAAAAAAATGTGGATACTTTTAGAAGTTGCCCTGTCCTGTGTAACATGAGAGAGGCTATCCAATCCCTCTGCTCTCAGTAATCACAAGAAGAAAAGTGACCCAACAGATACTGCAATAACACAATAGCAGCAGCTAACTATTGAGCCCTGGCCCCTGTTCTAAACAATTCACCCCATTAGGGCTTTGGCTAAAATTATATTATCTCAATTATTTTACTTAAAATTCTCATCAGGATCCTAAAATTAGAAATAAAGCTACACCAAGATACGGTGGTGCACACCTGTAGACCCAGTACTTGGGAGGCTGAGGCAGGAGGACTGCCATGAGTTTGAGGCCAGACTGGATGACAAGGAGAGTTCAAGGCCAGCCTTAACTACATAGCAAGACCCTGTCTCAAAAAAAAAATAAAAAATAAAAAATAAAGCTACACCAAAATAAAATCTTAAGCACTGTAGTACAAGAAGACAAACGACTATCCTTTTATTCATACCAGCATTTCTCAACCTCAGCATTCTTGACATTTTGAGCTCAATGATACTTTACTGTGAGAGGCTGTCCTGTGCACTGGAGTGTTTATTAGCAGAATCTTTTGCTCCTATTTGCTAGATGTTAGTTGCAATTCTCCCTCCCCTTAACTCCTACTTGTAACAATCAAACATGTTTACAAACAAAATGCATTGCTCTGTACTGTCTCCTTTATTACCCATGATTAAATTATGGAGAAATGAAATAAAAGCCACATCTACACCTAATTCTTAAACTCCTTCTAATTTGACTATGGGGGAGCAATTTAACCTTCTTCTTTCTTAGTTCTGTAAACTAGTTAGCTGAAAGACCTTAGTATCCTCTCCCTGAACCAAAGAAAAGGTCAAAAAAGAGCAACTAAACACAAGGAAACACAGTGTTAACATCTGGTCGGTATTTCCCCCTCCCAAAAAGAGACAAGGAATTTCATGTGCAGTAAATTTGAGATTTTTTTCTTCCTCATACAGAAAAAGTCCCACAAATTTCCCCAATATATACATGTTGATTTATCAGTAGAATGTCAAGACTAAAACTAGCCTTCTGCCCAAAAAAATATATATTGTATTTATTTCCAGATCTTGCAAGGAATACATTTACTGACATTGTATGTTCAAATATAACACTTCCATGTTATACCACAAAGATACTAAAACACTAAAGTCCCTAATTTTAAAATGTAACTACTGAGTGGTTCAATTCATATCACTCCTTCAATTAAAAAATATCTAATAAGATCCGGGTGTGCTGATGCATGCCTATAATTCCTGCACTCTGAAAGGCTGAGGCATGAGGATGGAAAATTGAGGCCAGCCTGGGCAATTTAGTGACTTAGTAAGACCCTGTCTCAAAATAAAAAAGGGCTAGGAATGTAGCTCAGTGTGAAGCCCCTGGGTTCAATCCCCAGTAATGCCAATAAATAAATAAGCTACTGTTATATTGCAAATAGATTCTAATCAAGCGGACTTTATGTAGACAGTCACCAATAACAGAGTTTAAGGTACTCTAATAATTAAAAACTCTTATACCCAACTCAAAGCACTGTGTTGCTTCTGCTAGTTCATCAACACTATGAAATCTTACAGAGGCTATCTCAGCTTTCCTCACCATATCCCGCCCGACTTCTCCAGGGTGTACTTTTATCTTGTTTTCTCGTTTTTCACTCAGCCCAAGCTCACTCTGCAGAGCCAGCTTCTCCCTCATTCTTTACTTTTACTTTTTTAAATAAGCTTTACCACTGCTTAAAAAAAAGAAATCTTACAGATATCTACTGGGGGGGAGGGGTGTCGGTGGTTAAACCAGGACCTTCACACCGAGACACATCCCCAAACTTTTTTTTTTTGAGATAGGGTCTTGTTTTGTAGTCCAGGCTGGCCTTGAACTCATTATGTAGCCCAGGCTGGTCTTGAACTCTTGATGATCTTCCGGCCTCATTCTCCTGGGATTAGAGGTGTGTACCACCACCATGCCTGGTTTATTCATTTTCAAGCAGGGCCTTGATAATTGGCCCATATGGGCTTTCTATTCTCCTGCCTTGGCATGTGGAGTGCTGGGATTACAGGTGTGTACCACCACACCCAGTGTAACTTACTCTTTACTATGCAGTAGCTAGAACACATTCCTGTTTAGAGCTATCAAGTACAACACAGTGATTAATACCTGTGTAGTACCTGGTAAAGGGCCAAAAACTAAATAACATCACTTACTGATAAGGATGACATTTTATTAGACCAAGAAAGGAGATATAATAGGGAAACAGAGGGAGAGAAAAAAAATAGAGGGGAAAAAACTCTACTAGTCCCTTTAGGCAAAGCCTCAGAAATGAGCAATATATGTACTCCTCTCACTTAGAATGGTCTCTCATCCGAATGTGGGAACTGCCCTGATCTCCATAAAACACTTACAAACCACCCTAGTCTCATCAATACCAAAAGCAGGTTATTATGCATATGGTTTATCTCATCACAGCAATGATGCTATCAGATCCAATCTCATAAAATAATCTCTGATCTTGATTTAATAGAGGCTAGGAAGGAGGTGGTATAGAGGAAGGAGGTATGTTGGGGACAGAAAGACACTTTCACATTCCATGACACAACCTTCTATGATGTACTTATTCCCCAGTAATCCTTTGATGCAGCATAGTAACTCCATTAGTACTGACTTCACAATTTCAATAGGATACCAGATGAGGTAGACACTTCTGCAAAGTTTCCTTAAGTATTTCTCTTATCATCTTTTGACCAAAAAAATATATAATGGGATTTTTACCTAATCTTATATAAATCTGAAATTTTAGGTGCTTCAGACCATATAATCAAAATTTTTTATTTTAAAATCCAGCTGGGTGTGCTGGCACATGCCTGTAATCCCAGCACTTGGGAGGGATTGCTACAAATTCGAGACCAGCCTGAGCTACATAGTGAGTTTAAAGCCAGCCTGAACCACATAGCAAGACCCTGTCTTTAAAGAAAAAAAAAAAATCTAAATTTAAGGCTGGGACATAGCTCAGTGGTAGAGCGCTTATCTAGCACAAACAAGGCCCTGGGTTTGATCCCCAGCACCAAAAAAAAAACCATTTTTAATATGAGAAAAATTCTGAAAGCAATGTTCAGTTGAAATGGAGAGTCTTCCCTAAAGCCTAACAGATATCAGTGCCACTGAATACATTTTCATTTTTAAACTCCCTTCATGATTCCTCCTCATTCCTTAGTATCTTCTTTCTAAATGAATCTTTTGTCCTTTTAACTGAGAGGATTAAACTAAAGACACACAAAGCATAGATCAGGACAAGCAGTAAAAAGTGTTATTTCACCAAATAAATGCAACCCTATATGCAGCTTAATTTAGGCATATTCTAATCTCTCTCCAAAATTATAACCAAAACTATTTTTTCTCTTTCTTTCTTTCTTTCTTTTTTTTGGAGACACGGTCTTTATATTGTTCAGGCTGGCCTTGATCTCTCCAAAAGTATAACTAAAACTTTTTGGGGGTCAGGGGTCTCTATATAGTTCAGGCTAGCCTTGAACTACGTAGCCTAGGCTGGACTCAAACTTAGGGAGAGCCTCCTGCCTCAGCCTCACAAGGGCTGTGTACACAGTGTGCATCACCATGCCCAGCCAAAACTAGTTCTCTTAACATGAACATTAAAGTTAGCCTGACTGATGAATCCATCAAATAAGACTAACAAAAATAATTAAAGGTAGTTTCAAGGCTGAACACTAGGTAAGCTATTACTGTTTCCTATATGTACTTCCAAATGTATCAAGAAGTGTTATATTCTGAATCTGGTAAAAGAGAAGAAATAAGAGAGTTGTAAAACCTTGCAACCTAGTTCCACTAAACACCCTTATAGCTCTGCTATATGGTGAATAAATCAGCAACAGATGAAATGGCTGTGAAGTAGTCCTTCCCATCAAGTAGGTAAATACCTAGTAATACCTCATTAAAAGCTGATGAAGGGCTCAGGATGTAGCTCAGTGGTAAAGCACTTGCCTATCTTGCATCAACCCCTGGGTTGGACCCCAAGAACCCAGGGGGGTGGGGGGAGTGATGCTGGAGTAAACTCAATACCCAGTTCCTGGTGTTCAGTAAGAACAGCACTCAGCACTCAAGGGCAACACTTCTTGACACCCACTATCACCAGAAGGGTCAGTACCCTCTAAAGATGTAAATTTAATCTAGACAATGAAAAACTATCTACGATGAACCAGGTCTGGCTATTCCCAGAAGGGCAGCCAAGTTTCCTATAATATTCATCTAATTCAAGAAATATGCATTCTATTGTATGCTGGGTATTTACAGTGAGAGAATTTCAAGGTTACATCAAAAATTATCTCTAAAAACTTTTTCAATGCTGTCCTATGTAAACATAGATACCTAGTGAATATACAGATCATTTTACCAGTACTAGCTGATTTTTCAGGAGCCTCTAGACAAGTTTGTACTGAACAAGATACTTACTGATCTGGTCATTCTTATGACATTTTCAAGATAATGGCCTGGGAAATGGCTATGAAACATAATGAAACTCACTGGCTCATATACAAATCAGAACTGTAAATCAGGCATGGTAGCATATGTCTATAACCCAGCACTCTGGGAGGCTGAGGCAGAAGGATGGAAAGTTTGGGCAACTTAGCAAGACCTTGTCTCAAAATAAAAAATAAAAACATTGGAGACGTAACTCAGTGTGAAGGCCCTTGCCTCAATCTCCAATGCACACTGGACCAAAAAAAAAATTGTAACTAACCTCATTGTGTCTTTTCCCAAAAGCATGATTTTAACAATTTACTACTGCACATCGTGACAATAATAATCTGAAAATTGCTAAAACAGATTTTAAGTGTTCTCATCACCCCCCCCCAAAAAAAAGGTAAGTAGGGTAACATGTATACAAGGGCTTATTAAAATATAGTGTGTAGGCAAAGGGGAGGGGGAAGTGGGAGGGGGAAGGGAAAGGAAAGAAGGGAATGGAATATAAGAAAATGAAAAAATGGAAACAAAGTCTTTGTAAATAGGGAGGGATGGAGGGGTTGAAGGGAGGGCAGGTGAAGGGGGAAAAATAAGAACCAAGAGAGTATGTAAAGGTGCATATCTCCAATGATGAATGTCATATTGTACACCTAAAATGTACCAATGAAAGGATATATAAAAATATATATATATATGTATGTATAGTGTGTGTAGTGGTTCCGCCACCTACCCCACAAGTGCAAGGACCCAAGTTCGATCCCCAGTACCAAATAAATAAAATATAGTGTGTTTAAATTTCTTAAAGTACATTAAAAAACACACACCGCCATTAGTCCCTCTCAAAATGCTACCTACCCCTCACTCTGAACATTTATCCCATCGTTCTTGCCACTTTCTGAAGCAGTTCTCTTTTACGTGTTTATGAGAGATGACCAAAAGTACAGTGAGTGTTAATGCCAAGTGCCATCTGACAGAATGGCATGCTCATAAAAACACGGTGTGTCCTCATCCATCCTATTCACTGGACCTGGCACCATGGGACTTCTGGCTCTTTCCCAAAGTCAAAATGACCATGAAAGGTAAAGGTTCTGATTCAAAACAGGGAGGCAGGCATCACAGCATGACTAAAAACATTCAAGAAAGAGGACTTCCAGAACTGCTACAGAAAGTAGCAGGAATGTGTTCGAAATGAGGGGGAGTATTTCAAGGGGGAATAATTACAATGTGTCTTTTACTGTAATACTTTTTTTTTGGTACTAGGAATTGAACTCAGGGCCTTGCTCTTGCCAGGCAGGTGCAGCACCACTGAGCTAAATCCCCAGCCCTGTGATACTTTTTAAAATATTTAAATGTTCAATGTATTTATCGATCATACCTCATCCATTAGTTTTAGCCATTCCACAATGTATATATAACATGTACTCCATAAATATGTAATATTTTACTTATCAATTAAAAAAAAGAACAAACAATGATGTACTAAGTGCTTTTCCCTTTTCCTCAACCTATTCTTCCTTTTGCTACCTCATGTTCTTGGGTATTCTCAATCTGAATTCTACCTATCCTTCAAAACTCAATTCAAATCCCATTTTTGTCTATCACACCTTCCCGGATGGCACCAATGATTCCATACTGTCTCTGAAATCAAAAGCACATACTATCCTCACTCACTTTCCTGTCATTCAGTAACATTTCAGTCAACAAATGGACTAGAGGGGTGGTTCCCTAGAATTATATTGCCTAGTGACACTGTAGCCATCTTATACTCCACCCTGTTTCCACAAAAACAAAACCACCTAATGCATTTCTCAGAACTTGTCCCTCTCCTCAACAATGCAAGACTACATTGTTACTTTGTTACTCTTACTTTTCCCATGTCTGTCTCTTCTTTCAAAAAAACCAAAGTCGTTTTTTTTTCTTTTTCGAGACAGTCTCACTTTGTAGTTCTGGCTGGCCTCAAGCTCACAGCAGTTTTCCTGCCTCAGCCTCCTGAGGGCTGCAATCACATGCACATGCCACCACACCTGGCATAAGTGAGATTCTTAAAAAGAACCATATATTCCTCTATATAACCCCCCACAATATCCAGCAAAGAACCCTGTATGTAATGGTAGTTACATGGTTACATTCAATTGTGATAGGCCTCAATTTACAAGTGAGGAATGATATAATAAATCAAACTAAAAAGATTAAGAACTTCTCCAGGCATCTAACAAAGGCTTTGAAAAACACCCCTGAAAGCCTTTCAAATATCTATTTTAAATGAGCATTTGAAGTGATAACATAGAATAAAACTGTGGAAATGCAGACTGTCTTCTCTGAAAAGCAAATTAATGAACAGCAACTTAAAAGATCAAAAGAGCTAAGGTCACGATGGCATCATATTCAACAAGGCACTGGTCACACACACTGGCTGAACTCCAGATTCCCTATCTGTGTTGAGAGTGTTCTGGAGGTTTAACATCTGCTGGAAAAAAAAACAAGGCCTTCCCAACACTGAAATACGGCAGAAAGCATATAAACACAGCAAAATCAACAAGCAAAACCAGGTACCATTACATGGACTTATGATTAATTTACAGGGAGGCACACTTCTGATATCCCAGCACTCTGGAAGGCTGAGGCAGGAGAGTCATAAACTTGCAAGTTCGAGCCTTCCCTGGGAAACTTAGATATTTAGCAAAACCCTGTCTGAAAACTAATAATTAAAGGACTGGGATGTGCAAAGGCCCTGGGTTCAATCCCCAATACCAGCCCCCTGGCAAAAGCCTGAAAACACACACACACACACACACACACACACACACACTTTAGGTGCAAAAGCTATAAAATACTATCTAGGGACTTATTCACTGTATTCCATTTGTGTTTCTAAGAAATAAGACACACAGGCACACTTTAGTAGGGTTTCTCCCAGATTTTATTTGAAACACTGCAAATATAAAAGTAAATTATTATGCAGCCACTCTGTCTTAAGACTGAACCTGGATATTTCTAAAACCCAAAACAGTTTCTGGGTTTGGATGCTGGCACTGTCTAGCACACTGCAGAAGCGGTTTCTTCACAGAACAGACCACTACTTCTCTACTGGCTGACAGTCTGGCAGAAACAGGTGAAAACCAATTTTAAATCTAAGGAAGCAGTTCCTAACAGTCTGTCCTGGATTTTTTCCTTAATCGAACAGAGAGTGGGGGAGGAGGAGGTATGACAGGTGGCACTGAAAACACTGGCAGCACGACACCTAAAATAAACTAAGTTAAAACAACATCTTCTACCTTCCCCATAAATTCATTTCCTTCCGTAGTACGAGGGAGCACAGGCAGTCTGCAAGTCATCAACACACCGCTATTTTCACTTTCACAAGAACCCTGGAAACCACTGAAGACCAAAATCCCTCTCCCCCGTTTTCTTCCAGCCCTCTCTGTACTCCCCTCTCTAGAGACAAACGAACAGGAACAATCTTCAGCAATCCGTTATTTTCCTTCACTGATTACACGAAAGGTATAAAGCAAGTGTTGGTGAAAAGTGGGAAAGGAAACGGGGAGAAGCAGCAGAGGAGAGGGTATGTACGGTGGGAGGCATGGGGGAAAGGAGACAAGGTGAAGAAGAGTGCCCTAAAATTGAAGGGAGAGTTGTCAGGAGAACTCGCTAAGGAACACAAGAAGATGAAGGAGGGCAGGTAAAAAAGAGGAGAAGACATGAGGAGCAAGGTGGAGCAAACAAGGAGGAAATAAGGGTTGGGCAAGAGTTACAGAGCCAAGGCCCGGACAGCAGGATTTGGGGCCAGAGAACGGAGGCGACCGGCAGCAGGTCCTGGGGAGAGCGGTGTCGGCAATGTGGGGACGATCCGGCCCCGAAACCTGGGGGTCAGGATTCTAAGCCAGTTCCCAAGCACAGAGGATAAGGGGCTCTTACCGGTAGTTTGGGGCTGACCTCGCCCTTGCAAAAGTGGCAGAAAAACCGGTGGGCGGCTACAGCTTCCTCCTTCGCGTCCGCCCCAGCCGCGGAAGCCTCCGCCATTTTTCTCCTCAGCCGCGGCTGTCCCAGAGGCCAGCCGGCCCCTGCCTCCAGGCCGCTACCTCCCGGGCTGCGGTGGCCGCTTCCGCCCCCACCCCTCAGTGCGGCCGGCAGCTCCAGGGCCCGCGTCGGTCACGTGAGCAGGCCCGGCCCGCAACCCTGCGTCCCGCCTCCAGGCACCGAAGGGCGTAGGAAAGGAGCGTGAGCCCGCCTCTGCCCGCCCGCTGGCAACTCAAATAGCCTTTCGCCGGTCCTCCAACCTTCCAGCGAGAAGAAAGAGAGAGCGTCCCCGGAAACCACCGAAACTCTGGGGTAGAGCGGCAAACACTTTTCCTCTTCCCGCGTTCACCTGGGTGGCTGTCTACTTCCGGGAAGGAGCCGTGGGCTCCGCTGAGGCGCGAGTGGCAGACGGGAGCCTCCGGATTTCGTGGTGCGGAAGGCTGCAGCCGTAGGTTGGGAGCCTTGGATTCTCCCTAACCCTGAGGTTAGTGGAAAATGCAGTCTGAACGAGGCGGCTGTGACTGGGCCAAAAGACCAAGTCCGCGACAGGACACTGCGTGAAGGGACTGAAGAGCCGGGAGCCAGCATGTTGGAAATCCTTTCCGAGTGGGGCAAAAGATGCTTCTCCAAAGACATCTGGATGGTTGAAGTAGTCTCACTGATATCAAGTCTAGGGGGCAGAGAGTTGGCATCTAAGGAATTGCAGCAGCTTGTGATAGGGGAGTAAACATTTAGTCATTTACATCAGTTTCTGTGTGTCTGCTTTATCAAGGAGTAAAATTTAAGAATTAAGTTTCTACAGGGCCGGGGATTTAGCTCAGTGGTTCCGCCGCCTTCTCGAAAGCACAAGGTCCAGAGTTCGATCCCCGGTATCAAAAAAAAAAAAAA